>CAUYLG010014705.1:0-12351 GCA_963573385.1 Cacajao melanocephalus | reverse complement strand
TCCATTGTTAAGCACAATGATGGCATAAAAGAGGATTTTAATACCCATTTTTAGACTGCATTCTAGCCTGGGCAATAGAACAAGAATCCCTTTCTCTCTCCCTCTTTCTCTTCCTCTTTCTTTCTCTCTTACATTCTTTTTTTTTCTTTCTTTCACTCTTTCTTTCTTCTTTTCTCTCTTTTTCTTTCTTTCAAAAAAAAAAAAAAGTAAGCCCACGATACCCAGGCTTACATGAAGGGCAGGACCTATCTCTCTCTTCCTATACAGAGTGGCAGCATCCCAGAAATGGATGGCAGACAAGCTGCAGAGCTGTCTGCCCTAGACTGGAGGAAGAGGCTCTGTCCCAAGCCCATTTTGGTGGTAGCCACCAGAGCATTATTCCTGCAGACCTCAGTCACGCTGCAGCCAGAAGCTAAAGGACAATGTCTATACAAACGGAAGGTCTTGAGCCCTGTGACAGGGGCACGATAGGGAAGCAGATTGTGTTCTTTCCTGTCCAGGGCAAGAAGCTGGTGCGGCCCCTATTCCTGCTGCTAGCCCTGAGACCTCAACACATCCCAACACAACTCCCCCCATCACCCCCTCACCCCAACTCCACTCCCCATAAGGGCAGATTCCTCCACTCATCACCAGGCTACCCAAGGGCTAGCCAGCTTTCATTCTTTAGTGCCACCTACTGGCATGGGGACCAAACTGCACCACCAAATAAAAAGCCTGCAAGAAGGGCACAGCGCTAGCATGGGAGACAAGCTTCCTAAGACTTCCACATTCCCAGCCCTGCAGAAGACAGTGTGTCAATATGTTTCAGTATAGTGTGTTGTATACCCAATACGTCACTCCAACAAGCAGCATTTCAAAGAACCACTGCATAAAAGCTATCAATAACCAAGCAACCCATACAGAGACTTGGTCCCCTGAAAGCATCCAGAAATGAAACCAAGTGGTACACACAACATACAACACAGTCATACCTTCTGGGGAAAAATAAATTTTAAAATTCTCAGCCAAACAATAGCAAATTCAAAAGAAAGAAGTGACAGCTTCTTTAGTTGAGAAGGAATCACTACAAGAACTCTAGCAGTACAAAAAGACAGTGTTCTGACACACACAAAAAATCACACTAGCTTTCTAGCAATGGATCCTTACCAACATGAAAATTCTGAAATGACAGAGGACTCAAAATATGGATTGTAAAGAAGCTCAATGAGATCCAAGAGAAAGTTAAAAACAAACATAAAGAAATCAGAAAAACAATTCAACATATGTATGTATATGTATGTATATATATATATGTATGTGTGTATACACACACACACACACACACATATGTGAGAGACAGAGTCTTGCTCTGTCACCCATGATGGAATGCAGTGGCATGATCTCAGCTCATTGCAACCTCCACCTCCTGGATTCAAGCAATTCTCCTGTCTCAGCCTTCCTAGTAGCTGGGATTATAGGCTCCCACCACCACACCTGGCTAGTTTTTGTATTTTTAGTAGACACAGGGTTTCACCATTTTGGCCAGTCTGGTCTCAAACTGCTAGACACAAATGATCCACCTGCCTTGGCCTCCAAAAGTGCTGGGATTATAGGCATTAGCCACTGCGTCCAACTGAGGTGGCTATATTTAAAACAAAAAAAATAATCTTAAAATAAAACATTTGCTAGAGTAATTTCAAAATACAGTTGAAAACTTTAGTACTAGACTAAATCAAGCAGAAGAATTTTAGAGCTTGAAGACCAGTCCTTTGAATTAACTCAGTCAGATAAAAATAAATAAAATACATATGTATCTCCAGATGAACAAAACCTTCAAGAAATATGGAATTGTGTAAAGTGACCAAACCTATGACTTATAGGCATTTCTAAGACAGGAGAAGGAGAAAAAGTAACCAATTTGGAAAAGATATTTAAGGCAATAATTCAGGAAATTTATCTGATCTTGCTAGAGAGGTAGACATCCAGTTACAAGAATTTCAGAAAACACCTGCAAGATACTATATAAGATGATTACCAAGGCATATAGACATCAGACCATCCAAGGTCATTGCTGAAGAAAAAATTTTAAAAGCAGCTAGATAAAAAGGTCAAATCATCTATAAAGAAAATCCCATCAGACTAACAGCAGATTTCTCAGGAGAAGTTTTGCACATCAGAAGACATTGAGAGCCTACCTTTAGCCTTCTTAAAGAAGAAAATATGTCAATCAAGAATTTTATATCCTAATAAACTAAGCATCATAAACAAAACAGAAAGTCTTTCCCAGACAAGTAAATGCCATGGGAATTCATCACCACTACACCTAGCCTACAATAAATGCTCAAAGTAGTTCTAAACATAGAAACAAAAAGACAATACTCACTACCATAAAAGCACACATGGGTGTAAAGTTCACAGATCCTATAAAACAGTTATACAATTGAGACTACAAAGCAACCAGCTAACAACACTACAACAGAAACAAACCTCACGTATCAATATTAATCTTGGATGTAAACAGCCTAAATATTTCACTTGAAAGATATACATTGGTAAATTGGATTTAAAAAATAAGACCCAACCATCTGACGCCTACAAGACACCCACTTAATGTATAAAGACACCCACAGGCTCAAAGTAAAGGGGTGAAAAAAGATCTGTCACTCAAATGAAAATCAAAAAACAGTAGGGGATGCTATTCTTAGATAAGACTTCAATTAGAAAAGAAGACTTAACTATCCTATATATACACACCCAACACTAGAGCACCCAGATTTATAAAACAAATTCTACTAGACCTCAGAAAAGATATAGACAGCCATACAAAAATAACGAAGGACTTCAACATCCCATTGACAGCACTAGACAGACCATCAAGGCAGAAAACTAACAAACTCTGGATTTACAGTGGACTCTTGACCAAATGGACCTAATAAACATCTACAGAACATGCCACCCAGCAACTGCAGAATATATGTTTTTCTTGTATGCATATAAAACATTCTCTAAAATGAACCATATCCTTAACTTATAAAGCAAGTCTTAATAAATTCAAAAAAATGAAATCATATAAGTATCTTCTCAGATTACAATGGATTAAAATCAGACATCATTACCAAAAGGAATTCTCAAAACCACACAAGTACATGGAAACGAAACAATTCGCTCCTGAAAGGCTTTTCAGTCAACAATGAAATTAAGACAGAAATCAAAAACATTTTTGAAACAAATGAAAAGAGAGACACAACATACCAAAACCTCCGGGACACAGAAAAAGCAGTGTTAAGAGGGAGGTTTATAGCATTTCATGTCTTCATTAAAAAGATAGAAAGATTTCAAATTAGCAACGTAACATCACACATCAAGAAACTATGAAAACAAGAATAAATCAAAGCTAGCAGAAGAAAAGAAATAACAAAGATTAAAACAGGACTTAAAGATATTGAGAAAAAAAATCATACAAAAGATCAATGAAATGAAGCTCATTCTTTGAAAGGATAGACAAAACTGATAGACCATTAGCTAGATTAACCATGTTAAAAGGAGAGAAGATTCAAATACATAGAATCAGAACTAATAAAGATGACATTACAAATGATTCCACAGAAATTTTAAAAAAAAAAGATCATCAGAGACTACGATGAACATTTCTGTGCACACAAACTAGAAATTCTAGAGGAAATGAATACATTCCTGAAGACATACAATCGTCCCAGATTAAATCAGGAAGAAACAGCAATCCTGAACAGACCAATAAGAGTAATAAAATTGAATCTGTGATTTAAATTTTTCCTATAGGAAAAAAAAATTAAAAAGCCCAGGACAAGATGGATTCAAAGCCAAATGTTATCAAATGTAAAAAGAAATGCTCATACCAATATTATTGAAACTATTACAAAAATTAAGGAAGAGAGATTCCTTCCTAACTCATTTTATGAAATCAGCATCATCCTGATACCCAAATCTAACAAGGACACAATAGAGAAAGAAAGCTACAGGTCAATATCTTTGGTAAATATATACATAAAGTTCCTCAACAAAATGCCAGAAAACTGAATCCAACAGCACATCAAAAGATAATTCTAGGGATACAAGAATGGTTCAATATATGCAAATCAATAAATGTGATTCACCACATAAACAGAATTAAAAACGAAAACCATATGATCATCCCAAAAGCTATAGAAAGGCATTTGATAAAATCTAGTATCCTTTCATGAAAAAAAAATACTCAACAAAATAGACATCAAAGGAACATACCTCAAAATAATAAGAGCCATATCTGAAAAACCCCCAGTCAACATCAAAAATGATAAAAAGTTGAAATTATTCTCCCTAAGAACTGGAACAACACAAGGATATTCACTCTCACCCTGGCTATTCAAAATAGTACTGAAAGTCCTAGCCAGAGAAATCAGGCAAGAAAAAGAAATAAAAAGTTGGAAAAGAGGGAGTCAAATTATCTGCTTGCTGATGACATGATTTTATACCTAGAAAACCCTAAAGATTTCTTCAATACTCAGATTTGATAAACAATTTCAGTAAAGTTTTAGGATACAAAGTTAACATCCCAAATCAATTACATTTCTATACACCAACAACACTTAAGCTGAAAACCAAATCAAGAACTCAACTCCATTTATAATAGCCACAAAAAATATAAAATACCAAGAAATACATTTAACCAAGGAAGTGAAAGGTCTCTACAAGGAGAACTATAAAACTGATTAAAGAAATGGTAGATGACACAGACAAATGGAAAAACACCCCATGTGCAATGGATAGGAAGAATGAATAGTGTTAAATTGACATACTGCCCAAAGCAATCTACAGATTCAGCACAATTTCTATCAAATTAATGTCATTTTTCAGAGAATTAGAAAAAACAATCCTAAAGTTCATATGAACCAAAAAAGAATCCAAATAGCAGAAGCAATCCTAAGCAAAAGAAACAGAGCTGGAGCCGTTACATTATCTCACTTCAAACTATAGTACAAGGCTATAACAACCAAAACAGCATGGCGCTGGTAAAAATAGAAACACAGATCAAACAGAACAGAATAGAGAACCCAGAAATAAAGCCACATACCTACAACCAACTTTATCTTTGGCAAAGTCAACAAAAATAGGTAATGGAGAAAGGACACAAATGGTACTGGGAAAACTAAATAGCTATGTGCAGAAGAAGGAAAATGGACCCCATATCTCTCACTTTATACAAAAATTAACACAATATGGACTAAAGATTTAAATGTGAGACCTGAAACTATAAAAATCCCAGAAAAAAACCTAGGAAAAATTCTTCTAGACATTGTCCTGGGGAAAGAATTTATGACTAAGACCTCAAAAGCAAATGCAACAAAAACAAAAATAGACAAATAAACTTAATCAACTAAAGAGTTTCTGCACAGCAAAAGAAACAATAAAGTAATCAGACAATCTTACTTAAATTTAAAAAGGGAGACTATATTTGCAAAGTATGCATCTAACAAAAGACTAAAATCTAGAATCTATGATGAACTCAAATGAATAAGAAAAAAAAAAATATTAAAAAGTGACATAGTAGACACTTCCCAAGAGAGGACATACAAGCTGCCAACAAATATATGAAAAAATCTTCCACATCACTAAGCATCAGAGAAATACAAATTAAAACCGGAATGAGATACCATTTCACCACCACTCAGAATGGCTATTATCAAAAAGTCATAAAATAAAAGATGTTGGCAAGGAAGCAGAGAAAGGGAATACTTATAGACTGTTGGTATGCTTGTAAATTAGTTCATCTCCTGTGGAAAACAGTACAGAGATATCTCAAAGAAAGAAAAATAACCATTTGACCCAGGAATCTCACCACTGGGTATCTACCCAAATAAAAGAAATCATTATATCAAAAAGATGCCTGCACTTGTATGTTTATTGCAGCACCATTCGCAATAGCAAAGATATGGAATCAATCTACATGTCCGTCAACAGATGAGTAGATAAAGAAAATGTGGTATATGTATTCACCGTGAAATAGTATGCAGCCATAGAAAAGAATGAAATCATGTCCTTTGCAGCAACATGGATGGAGAATGGAGGCCTTTAGCGTAAGTGAACTAACTCAGAAACAGAAAATCAAATACTACTTGTTCTTACTTGTAAGTGGGAGCTAAACAATGGGTACATGTGAACACAGAGATGGAAATAGTAGACACTGGGGACTCCAAAATGGGGGAAGGTGGGAGGGGGATGAGGGCTAAAAAGTTACCTAGTGGGGACAGTGTTCACTACTTGGATGGAGGATTCACTACATATCCATGTAACAAACCTGCATATGTACCTCCTGAACCTAAATAAAACAAAATAACAAACTAGGGAGATACATGGACAGAGGACCAGCTTCGTAATTTTCATGAAGTCACTGACATTTCTGTATGTTTGTCTCCCTATTCCACAGCTGCGAAAATCGCTGTTCGTCTCACCTTCAGCAGATGGGAGTATCTTGGGCAGAGATACAAAATCTGATACATTGCTTGGGCTTGGCATATAATTTAGCGCTAAATAACCCCCTCTGCCCTCACACTGGTTCAAGAGGTATTGAATTGAGGCCAAGCATTTTCAGTGTCTGGCCTTGATTCTTCTTCAAAGGTCCTCTAGTCAAGCCAGCTTCACACACATCTCAGATGCCATGGATGAGTTATTTTGTCTAGAACACTCAGTTTGGCCCTTGGACGAGCTGATCTCATAAGGTCCCCTCCTCTGTCCCAGCCCGTCTGCGAGTGGACAGAAAATTGGTCCTGTGTCCCAGCGTCCACAGGACTGAGGTATTGACGCTGCTCAAGAGTCGGCATTCAATATATGTCAAGCTTCCCAGAGGGCAGCCAGGCCCTGAGGGGTCTGCAGCCAGGATCTGGAAGCTGGTTTGGTTATGGGACTGACTGCTTCCCTCTCTCCACAGCAGTCCCACTGTTCTGCCCCCATTCACTTTCCTCTTTGCCCAAGTGAGGAGGCAGATTCAGCTCAGTATTTGGGAGGCTCTTGTCTCTGGCTCCCACACCCACCCACCAAGGCAGAAAGAGGTTGGAAAGCAGGAGCTCAGCTTTAGGTGCTTCTGGCCTCTAGCTACAGGAAACTGCCTCCCCAACCTTTTCTCATAAAGAGACTTCCCAGTTCATGGCACAACACATGAATACAAAGTGTTTCTACGGTATGAATCTTCCACAAGTCAGGGAGGAACATGGTCTTCTGTTTCCACCCAAGAAACAAAACGATACAGGTTCAAACCAAGAAGAAGAACCATTTTGGACAGAAGGGAAAAAAAAAGTTTAGATAAGCAAGAAGTGGTGAAGCTCTTTATTTTCTGTAAATCATCATGATGTCAATTTCAAGACCCACCCAACTGGGAGCATGAGAAATTCTTTCTTAGAAGGTTTGGACTGGGATCTTGGGGCCTGCACCTGCACACACTGCCCCTCGCCCTCTGGCAGGGCTGCCCTAGGTCTTTTCTGCCCAAGCCCACTGTGCTGTCCTTTCTTTTCAGGAGGCTACACACAGGCCCTCGGTGTGGGACTCCAGGCTTCTCTCTGCCCTGTCCCAAACCTGAAAGGAAAGCCTCTCTTTCCCATCACTGCATTCCAAATCACTCTACTCCTTGTCAAACGAAAACCTGTGAGCCTGGCTTTTGAAACAGACAACCAGGAATACTCCTCCCATTATATTTCTCCCTAGAGGAAATGAAGCCAAAACCTTGGATCTGCTTGATGCAAGACAAGAGGAAAGGAGGAAGTAGAGGGAGAGGAGAGAAAAATAGACTGTGTATTATTCAATCACACTTGCTTTCAGAAGGAGTTACAATTTCTGTTGTAGCTGGTGACCAGTAGAGCTGATCTTCTGTTTATCTTTTAAGTTTGGCTTAGAGTTTGTAATTTGTTTTAGTCATTTTAAAGCATTCCCCCCTTCACAGAAAATGTCTTATAACAAAGTAATCCCAGCCGGGCAGGGTGGCTCGCGCCTATAATCCCAGCACTTGGGGAGGCCGAGGCGAGCAGATCACAAGGTCAGGAGTTTGAGACCAGCCTGACCAACATGGTGAAACCTCATCTCTACTAAAAAAAAAATACAAAAATTATCAGGGCATGGTGACATGCACCTGTAATCCCAGCTACTGAGGAGGCTGAGACAGGAGAATCCCTTGAACCCAGGAGGCAGAGGTTGCAGTGAGCCAAGATTGCAACTCTAGCCTGGGAGACAGAGCGAGAATCCATCCCAAAAACAAACAAACAAACCACAAAGTAATCCCAAATGAGATATATTTGCAGTATTCTCTGGACAAACAGATCTATCTTAAATATTAATCAGAATATTTAATTAAGCAAAATTATTCTTTGGAGCCATCCAGGTTTCTCTGCTACCTAACAAGTCCTATATCTTCTTCAAGATGCCCTGTCTTACAGGAAGCATGCCTTGACTGACACCATGCAAACTGATTCTCACACTTTCTTAATTCCTATCACTTTTGTGATAACTTTTTGTACTTTTGAACCCAATCATATACAGCCTTACCGCCACCTTTTTACCTCCCCAGAGCACATTGCTCAGAGCTACCTAACTCTACAGTGCAAAACTTTGAGGGCAGTGAACATGACCTCGTTGTTCTGTCATTTTCCCAGGGCCTTCTACATAATAGGGATCCATAAATATTTATTCAATGAATGAATGGATTATACAATCTTAACAAGTTGCTATTGCCATTAGCTATTTCTCCTTTTTTCCTCAGCAATAATTCAGTCGAAAAAAATGTTTAGGGTTCATATTCACTCATGGAAATAATGAAATGGCCTGTTACTTTTCTATGAAATCAAATAACTGAAGAACAAAATGTTCTTTAAGGCATTGATTAATGTTCTGTATCAAATACTGAAATGTACAGCCATAAATTATGCTGGCATCATGTGTATTGCTATTTCTTACATTTGCAACTAAGGCTGTTGATGCTAGAATGTTAAATAAGTTCCTTCATTTCAAAATAAATTCGTATCTCATTGAGGCCTTGTGGTTGTTCTTTGCTTTGAGCATTTGCAAAACAATTCAAAAGAGCCATTGATAAAGGCATTTTACAGACAATGGCATCGATTATTATATTGGAAAATATTTTAATATTATCACATTCCAAATGAGGAAAAATCCTTACTTCTCCTGCGTGATTCCAAATAATGAATAATGACCTTTAAAATTCATTTAATAAACAGGAGTCTTCCTAATAAATTGTATGACAATTTTTTTTAGTTTTTGATTCTTATTTCTTTTTAAATTTATTTCTAGGAACAAGTCATCCAAAACTTGAAATACTTTACATGAAGACCATGTATGGATGCTGACCTGTGTGCCACTTCAAGTCCATAGAGCCAGATGTGCACGGTATTTTAAAACTGGGATAGTTTGTTTTGAAGGGTGTCTGCGTCACTCTGGCTTCTTCGGCTGATGCAAGTTCATAGAGGTGACCGCTAAAAAGCTGCCATTGTGGTTGATATTCTGTCTTCAGAAATCTTCCTACATACTTTCCGTTTGTCTGGACTGCTATCCTTTGTCCTGGACTCCTCTCACACACTGCATCCTCCTGACCTCCCCTCTAGCTCGCCCCAAATTTGGGCTCCCTTCTGCTCCCAGTCTCTGACGAGCCCCTTTGCTCAACACCATGGTTTTGGATTTGCTCTTTATTCATTGAATATCTTCCAAGCTCCTGCCATGTCTGTGCACTGTGCCAAGCCCATGAAATTAATGAGAGAAGGAGAGCTCCCTTTAGGAACTCTCAATGTGGGAAAGATGACACACGTCAAAACCCAGGTGACTGCTGTTACCAAGAGATCATTGGAAGGCCATCTAATCCAGTCCTGGAGTGGCAGAAAGGCTTCTAGAAAGCTGATCCCCTTGTGGAATGGTGGCCAAGAAATAGCACATGCAAGACCCCTCTAGGGGCTCTCAGAGCTAATTGGGGAGAAACCATAGGGGCTGGAGCCCCACAGAGCAGCTAGGGCAGGGCCAGATAAACATTGTTTTATGGTCATTGTTATGATCCAGTCCTATGAGGATAAGCAAGAAGCCCTTTCTAATATAATTATTTTATATCTAGGTCTTTTGAGTTTTCTAAGAAATACAGGCTCATTTACTGTCATTTTGGACAATTATTTTGATGGTCAATAAAGTATCAGATTACATTACTGTTGTTCTCTAAGTGACTAATGCTACTTAAATCTAAATACTTTACTCTCATGAGAAAATGTGAAAAGGCAAATAATATCTTAGTACTATTCTGAAAATGATTCTGACTTCATAGGCTCCCTGAAAGAATCTCAGAGTATTACTTGGATCAATAGACCATATTTTGAGAATTGCTAATGGGGAGTATAATCTTAAAATAGATTTTAACGGGGAGTATAATCTTAAAATAGATTTTAAGAATGTGCCTGGATTAGTAGGGAAGGAATTCTGTGACTGATGAATGATGCCTGCCTTGGGCACAGGAGCAACACATAATCTCATATTTCCTAGGTATACAGACACTCAAATTCTATTTACAGTAATATGATTGGTTTTTAAATAAGCATTCCATTATCTATACATCCAAATGAAAGCTGTTCTTCAAAGTAGTCAGAATGTAGTTATTTCAACAACTATTGCAGTTCACTGTGATTTAACTATTGGAGTTCACTGTAAATATAAAATACAAATCAAACTCATTACTTTATAGGCAAACCTGATTTTGACCAAAATGATACTTAGGAGTTGGATAAGTTACTTATACTGCCAGTTGTAACTCCAAATGACTTCCACTTCCTGGACAAATTAAATCTGCCTTGAAGGATGCAAATGTGTGATGAACAAGGTAATAAGATTATCCCACCAAGGCTGGGCACGGTGGCTCACACCTGTAATCTGAGCATTTTGGGAGGCTGAGGTATGTGGATCACTTGAGGTCAGGAGTTCGAGACCAGCCTGACCAACATGGTGAAATCCTAGCTCCACTAAAAATACAAAAAAATGTTAGCAGGGCGTAGTG
The DNA here is from genome assembly GCA_963573385.1 of Cacajao melanocephalus. NCBI lineage: Eukaryota > Metazoa > Chordata > Mammalia > Primates > Pitheciidae > Cacajao > Cacajao melanocephalus. The sequence goes on along the minus strand of CAUYLG010014705.1, from coordinate 1,331 downwards.
GCGCATGCCCGTAGTCACAGCTTCTCAGGAGGCTGAGGCAGAAGAACCACTTGAACCCAGGAGACAGAGGTTGCAGTGAGCTGAGATCGCACCACTGCACTACAGCCTGGGCAATGAGAGCAAAACTGTCAAAAAAAAAAAAAAGGATTATCCCAATAATTGGAGTTTCTATAATGTATCAGGTACCCTGTTGAGTGCTGAAGATGGAAATGAAAGGCACAACCTCTAACCTGAGGCACTTATAATATGTATGGAAAGACAAGGAAACTAGCAGTTGAAATCCAGCCTAAGCAGCATTATCATTGAGGGGAGCTCAAGTTGTGTTGAAAGCAGCTAACTCTGAGGGGATGGAGAGAAGTAAAGACTTCCTGGAGCTATCTCATCCCCTAATTCCTGAGGACTTGAATTAGTCATGTAGTGGAATGGGGGAAGTGGCACATCAGTGAGGAGGACTTCTGGAGAGACAGCAGGTGCAAAGACATGGAGATAGAAGAACTCATGGGCCATGGTGGCAGCTTGCAAGTAACTCAGAATGTTGGCAGCGGAAACTGGCACATGATAAGGCAGGAATGCTCATGGAGCCTGATAGGCCCACGCTGTTGGGTTTTATCCTGAAGGTCAAGAAGTTGCGCTGACCTATTTGCATTTTAGAAAGGTCACTCTGAGCTCCAACCATGCACCATGCACTGTGCCAGGAAAGCAATAAAAATATGAGCCATATCTGTCTCTGCCCAGCTCATGACCAGCAGTCGCATTGGCTTAGCTTGGGCTAAGGTCTTGGGTTCAACCACCATGTAGGCCACTTGCATTTGCTCTGACCCACAGTCTGGAATGTACCTTTGAAGTCATGACTGCCAGGTGTCCATATGCAAGCCTGGAGCCTGAAAGTCAAGTCTTGCTTGCCTCGGCTGATGTCACCCACCCACTGTCTGCGTTTGCCATTGTCTGTAATCGCCCAGTGGCGGAGCTTCCCCGGACAAGCCCCTCACCCAACCCTGCCATCTTAACTGTTCTTATGATAATGTAAATACCTCTCACCCAAGCCTGCCATTGTAACTGAGCTTGTGGTCATGTATACTCCCTTGCCCCTACCCCCCACCACTGTAACTGAACTTACTCTGCAACACCCCTGCCCCCCAAAAAACTACCCAAACCTATAAAACCAACTCCTATCCCACTGCTCTTTGCTAATGCCCTTTTTGGCCTTAGCCCACCTGCACCCAGGTGAATAAACAGCCATGTTGCTCACGCAAAGCCTGTTTGGAAGTTCTCTTCATTCAAAGTGAGAGTTTTTCAACATTTGGTGCTGGAAACCCGGGACGGGGTAACTC
>CAUYLG010014704.1:0-34920 GCA_963573385.1 Cacajao melanocephalus | reverse complement strand
AAAAAAAAAAAAAAAAAGTACTAACTTAGAAATACAAAAGTCTTTACTACCCAAGGATTCATTTCTTCTTCAAGTTACCTCAAGACTCTGTCGCTGAACAGGCAGGTAAACTTAGGGCAAATAGTCATCTACGTTGAGATCTAGCTGGAGGCTGGGAACTGAAGGCAGTGACTGAGATAATTCTCCCAGACTGCTTAGGGTCTAGATTCTGGACTTGCCTATTATATAACTCTTTCCTAGTTTCTAGCACTGAGGTAGGAATTAAGATTCCCTTGTTTACTCCCTGTCTTCTTCCCCTGATCTTTTTGACAATTTCATTCAGAATTTCAGTTAGAGGGAATTAGATGCTTGTCCTTAACAGGCCATTCTCCTAGAATCTTCTTAAAGATTGAAGATCATTGCCAATATATAAATATTTATCAAAATGAATTTGCCTTTTCCTTCTTTCATTTTGTTTTTATGCTACCTAGATTGTACGTGTCTTTACCATTCTTTTTGCTTTCTTTCTTTGCCCTACGAACACTAGTTTGTTGATTTTCAACTTCTTCAGTTATTTTGTACATGTGTATTCTGATTGTAATTCTGTTAATGGCCTTGCCTATGCCTGCTAGTTAAATATATATTAGATCATTTGCACCTTTCTTTATTATTATCTTGATTACATTTGTCAGTCCAAGAAGTTTTCTTTAAGTTTATGTTATCAGTGGGCACCAAACGTAGATATGAACTTGACCCCCTCTTGATGCCATCACAAGAAGGAACTCAAAAATCATGGTGCCACCCATTTTTACACCAAATATATGTGTTCCTGGACTGTAATGGCACCAGTTTTTGTGGGATTCGATATGTTGATGAGTGTATAATGAGATCCTAGGTGAAACCTAGGACAAATCGAGTGACATGTTTGGTCCAGCTGGTCTTTGCCAGATTAGCCCTGTTTCTCAGGGTCTTATCAGCCCCTACCTTATGCACCTATTTCAATAGTTTCATTTTTGTTAGTCATGTGGAATTGCTCCCTGGATTTTTTATTATCCTGTGACCAGTTTATTATTTCTGTCTTACTTGGAATCTATCCAATTTATCAAATTTCTTCAAGACTAATCTCAATCACCTTCCTCACTTCAATTTCTTTGTTTATTTCTTTTTTCTTTTTCTTTTATCTTTTCTTTTTTTTTTTTTGATGGAGTCTTGCTCTGTCGCTAGGCTAGGGTGCAGTGGCGCAATCTCTGCTCACTGCAACCCCTGACTCTGTTTCAAGCGAATTCTCCTGCCTCAGCCTCCCAAGTAGCTGAGATTATAGGCATGCACCACCACGCCCAGCTAATTTTTGTATTTTTTGGTAAAGACAGGGTTTCACCGTGTTGGCCAGGATGGTCTTGATCTCCTGACCTCGTGATCCACCTGCCTTGGCCTCTGAGTGCTGAGATTACAGGCATGAGCCACCATGCCCAGCTCAATTTATTTTTACTTGTTTGTCACTACCCATTTTAACAAGTTGTAGAAAACATTCTTATTTATCTTTATATCACCAAAGTTGAAATCGTTGCTTGACACACAGTTGACATTTAATTTTTATATTATTTTTGAAAAATTGGAATGCAAGGGTGATGAAATCTAGACCTCTGTTAAAATATTTTATTTAGTTCCTTTTCTTTTTGGCCATAAAAGATATTTAGCTGAAAATAAGTGATTCAGCAGGTGATTAGAGGCTTATGCAGAGCAGTACTAATTAGGAGATATAAGACAACAGTTGCTGATTTCTCATTAAACACTTAAAAATAATGTATGTGCAGGCTTGAAAAAAATCTGGAGATCTCCAAAAATGAAATATAGAGATCTGGAGATTTTTGGAGATCTGGAGATCTCCACTATGAAATATAGAGCCTATGATTAACAACACAATATTGTAGGCTTAAAAATTTGCTGTTTGTTCCATAAAAGTGAAAACAAGGTAAAGGAGAAAAACCTTTGGAGGTGATTAATAAGTTCAGGGCATTGGATAGTGATGATGGCTGGATAGTTTCACAGGTGCATACTTTTCTCCATGCACATAATTTGTATGCATTCAATATATCTTCTTAAGTGTCAATCATACATCAATAAAGCCATCACAAAATAATGAGAAAATGACCAGAAACAAACAAATAAATAAGCCAAAACCTTCCAGTATATCTGTTCCACCACTTTGCACTTCTCAGGCCCTGTCCCCAGAAGCAGCCTCTTTAGCTCTTTTTTTTTTTTTCCGGTACTTTCTTCTATATTTCTAAATTGTGTACTTATGTTGCAATTTATTTGTTAAATTAAGTTATCATTGACTAATTTCCTGTTGAATTAATTGAAATTTAACTTTTCATATTACCTCCACAGTTCTTCTTTCCTGGTTTTCTTTCTTTTCTTTGAGAAGGAATTTCACTCTAGTCCCCCAAGCTGGAGGGCAATGGCGCAGTCTCACAATCTCAGCTCACTGCAACCTCCGCCTCCCGGGTTCAAGCGCTTCTCTTGCCTCACCATGCCCAGCTACTTTTTGTATTTTTAGAAGAGAGGGGGCAGGCTGGTCTTGAACTCCTGACCTCAGGTTATCTGCCTGCCTTGGCCTCCCAAAGTGCTAGGATTATAGGCGTGAGCCACCATGATTGGTCCCCGCTCTTTCCTTTTCTCAGTAAAGAAGTATCAACTTTATTTAATCAATGTTTATATTATTTTCATATTAAAGTTGTTTAGGGCATAGTCAAATAGAAGTCAAATGGTATCCTAAAATTTATTTCTTTTCAGGTAAGATTTTTTTTTTTTTGGAAAAAACTGTCTTTAAAAAATTTACTTTATATTCCTTGTAATTCTTCCGTAATTTGTTTTAATGTTAAAAAATAATTTACTAAAGGCCTAGCAGTAATGTGTTCTTACATTCAAACTCATGAAATTTTAACTCTTTTGTTTCTCCCTCTGAAGATGCACCTTCATCTTATCTATCTCCTTCTGCTCCAGTGAATAGTTTTTAGCTTTCTGAATTAATGCCAATCTATCATATTGGGTCTTCTCTGTCTGATTTTCTTATGTTAAAGCTTTTTTTTGATCCTGTGTCTTTCAGTTTCTTTGGTATCTTGCTTTACTGAGACACATTCTCCATCAGCTTACTGAAAAAGAATGAAGAGTTAATGTTTTGAGCCTTTGCATATCATAAAATGTCTTTTTTTATTTCTGTAAAATTGATTATTTGACTGGATGAAGAATTCAAAGACGGAAACTTTCTCCTTTCAACACTTTTATAGCATTATTCTGCTGCTGACTTTCAGCAGAAAAATTTATGTTTAAGGAGTCTAATATAATTCTGGATTATACTTTCTTTTGTAACTGTTAATTTGTTTCATTTTCTTTGAAAACAAATTTCTTTCTCTGAAAGCACTCATTCATCCATGACTCTTCTAAGCTATTGAGGTCTTCTCTTTAATTTGGTAACCCAAAATTTTATAATGCTGATTTTTGGCATGGTTCTTCCAGTTGCTTGTTATGTTGGCTACTTTGTGAGCAACTTCTTTCCAATCTATAAATGAATATCCTTTAGTTGTAGGAGGTTTTCTGGTATTATTTTTATACCAATTCTTAAATTTTTAATTTTATCTATTTTCTTTTTTCACGCTGCTATACAGTAAATGTAAGAATTAATGGTTCGTGTCTTGATTTTTTTTACTGTATTCTTTTTTTGCCCTATTTGTCTTTTTTTCTTTTTGTTTCACTCATCAATGTATACCAAATGAAATAAATAAACATATATGTATATACACACATATGTGTGTGTGTGCTCTATATACAACCTCCTAGACACATATGTAAATAATTTAGATAACTTTATTGAGGACTTATAGACATACTGTAAACTGCACATACTTAAAGTATACAATTTGGTAAGATTTGACATATGTATGCATCCATGAAACCATAATCACAATCAAGATAATGAAACTATAGCTGATCCCTAAAGGTTTCTTCATGTGCCTTTATGCCTCTATCCTGCCCCTTTCTCTTATATTTGCCAGGTGTCCACTAGTATGCTTCTGTCACTATAGATTGCTTTATATTTTCTAGAATTTTACATATGTGAATAATGGAGTATGTATTGTTTTTATCCTTTTATTTCACTCAATATAATTATGTTTGCATTTATTTGTGTTGCATATATAAATTATGTATACTTTTTCATTGTTGATTTTTATTCCATTATATCATGTATTCAATTTCTTTTGCTGCTGCAACAAATTATCACAAATTAGTGCATTAAATAATACAAATTTATTCTCTTACGTTTCTGGAGATTGAAGTCCAAAATGAATTTCACTTGATTAAAGTGAAAATATTGGTATAGCTGGTTCTTTCTGGAGGCTCTAATGGGGGAATCCATTTTAGTGCCTTTTTCAACTTCTAGTGGCTGCCTATATTTTTGACTTGTGGCCCTTCCTTATATTTTCAAGGTGTATCACTGCATTTCCTGCTTCTGGTACCAAATGGCCTTCTCTTTTGTAGTCAAATGTCCCTTCTCCTCTGGCTTATAAGGACATTTGAGACTATATTTTTGGCCTACTCAGATATATAAGACAATCTCCCCACTTCAAGAGCCTTAACTTAATCACACCTACAAAGTCCCTTTTGCTATACAAGGTTAACTCACAGGTTTTGGGAATTAGGACTTGGATTATTCAGCCTCTCAATATGGATATACAAAACATTGCTTATCCATTCACTTTTGGTGGTCATTTTAGTTTTTTGCAGTTTGGCAGCTATTACAAGTAAAGCTGCTATGAACAATTAGCACAAATCTTAGTATGGACATATGATTTCCTTTATCTTGGTTAAATACTTGGGCATGGAATGACTGGATTATATTCTAGGTGTATAATTAACTTTTTAAGAAACTGTCAAACTTATTTTCAACGTGGTTTTGTAATTTTTTATTCTCACCAGCAGTAAATATGAGACTTCTAGTTTCTCCATAAACTCACTAACTAATACAAATATTAATATTCTAATAAATGCACACTGGTGGTATCTTACTGTGGTTTTTATTTGCATTTTCCTAATGATTCATTAGGTTGAACATCTTTTCATGTATTTATTTGACATCCGTACGTCATCCTTAATAAAGTATCTTTACAAATTTTGTGTTCATTTCTTTAAAAATTAGGTCATTGTGTTATTGAGTTTTGAATATTCATTATATATTGTGGCTGCAAGTTGTTTACTAGAAATAAGATATGTAAATCTTTTCTCCCAGTCTGTAGCTTGTCTTTTCATTCTAATAACAGGACATTTTATAGAAAAAATGTTTTTAATTTTGATGAAGTACAATTTATTATTTTTTTCTCTTATGGATCACAGTTTTATATTAAAATATATTTGTATAACTGAGTGTCTCAAATGCTTCCCTTTATGTTTCTTTCTAAAAGTTTTTCCATCATTTTATGTAGGTATTGCATTCATATCTGTTACTCATTTTGCATAAATGTCTTAAATAATATACGGATCAGTGTTTTTTTTGTCATATGACTGTCCAAATGTTTTGACATCATGGTTTGAACGGAATGTCCTTTTTCCCCTGAAATGCCTTTGCAATTTGTCAAAAATCAATTGTCCCTGTATATGTGGATCTGTTACTGGGTTATTTCTATTTCATTACTCTACTTGTCAATCTTTACAACAACTTCATACTGTCTTGATTACTGTAGCTTTACAGAAAATATTGAAATCATTTAGCAATACTCCTTCAAATTTTTTATTTTAATGTCTTTGTAGCTATTCTGTGTTTAATTTTCACATGAAGCTTAGAATATAATTTCAGCTCTTTTGTGTGTGTGTGTGTGTGTGTGTGTGTGTGTCTAGTCTCACTCTGTCACCAGACTGTAGTGCAGTGGCATGATCTCAGCTCACTGCAACCTCAGCCTCCCATTTTCAAGCAAGTCTCCTGCCTCAGCCTCTGGAGGAGCTGGGACTACAGACGGGCATCACCACATTCAGCTGAATTTTGTGTTTTTAGTAGAGATGGGGTTTTACCATGTTGGCCAGGATTGTCTCAATCTCTTGAACTTGTGATACGCCCGCCTCGGCCTTGCAGAGTGCTGGGATTACAGGCATGAGCCACTGGGCCTGGCCACAATTCCAACTCTTAAAATCCTGTTGGGATTGTATTGGAATTGTATTGCCTTTACAGATTAATTTGGGAGAATTGACCATCATAACAATATTTTTTTACTTACAATTATAGTATACTTTTTATTTTTATAATTTTTTATGTGTATTGTGTTTGAGATTTGTTAGCTTTCTTAAATATGTGAGTGTACAGTTTTCATTAAATTTGAAATGCTTTCAGCCACTAGTTTTATGAATATCCCCTTTCCTTTTTGTGGTTTCTGGTTAAACATACATTAAGTTGCATGAAGTTGTGCTAGAGTCCACTCATGTTCTTTTTATTTTAAAATTTTTCTTCTTTAATTTTGGATCGTATTTCTTGCTATGTGTTCAAATTCACTAATATTTTCTTTCTTCCATAATTGTCATTAATCGTTTCCAGTGTAGGTTTTTCACATAAAATTTTTTTTTCACTTCTAGAAGTAAAAATTTGAGTCTCTTAAAAAATGTATCCCATTTTTCTTCTTAACTTCATGAACATATGGAGTACAGTTATAATTATTTTAATGTCTTTATCTGTTCATTTTACCATATGTGTTAGTTCTGGTTCAACTTTGATTAATTGAATTATCTTGTCATTAGATTTCGAATTTTTCTGGTGCTTTGAATGTTTTATTAGAAAGCAGACACCAGCAGTTTTACCTTGTTGAATGCTGGAAATTTTTATAGTACTATGAATAGCCTCAAGCACTGTTCTAGAAGGCAGTCAAATTACCTTGGCAACAGATGATGCTTTTATGTCTTGCTTTTAAGTTCTGTGAGGTGGGACCAGGACAGTGCTCAATCTGATTATTTCTCACTATGGAGGCACAGCTTTTTTGGGATACCATGAATCTTGAGGGCTTCTAGTTTGATTAATTGAAAAAGGCAGTATTCCCTGAAGTGTGAGCACCATGTACAGTACTGCAGTCTCTAACTTTTTTTGGAATGGTTCTTTCTCTGGGCTCAAGAAGTTTCACATGTATGTACTGACCAACACTATCCTGACAACTGAAGGGGACCTTGCAGATCTCTAGAGTTCTCCCTTTCTGCAACTGTCTCTTTTCTGGTACTCTATCCTGCAAACACTGTGCACCATGGTCTCCTTAGAGTCTCTTCTCTGTCTCCTCTACCCAGGGAGTCTGCTGAAGCTTGATTGGATTTCCTTTCAGTGCACCATGCCCTGGAAACTCTTTAAGGCAATCACCTGACAGAATCATAGGGATGACCTCATTTGTTACCCATCTCTCAGAGGTTATTATCTGTTAGTAAGTAATCTCTGTTGTCTTGCAAACCATTACTTCAGATGGGAAGGTATATCTACTTCCCATTTCTACATCTTGGTCAGAGTGGAACTTTATCAGATGTGTGTGTGTGTGAGCATGTGTGTAAATTTTTATTTACGTAGAAATGTATACATATATTGGAACTTACATATAAATTATATAAATCAACATATAATATAAATTTTATATTTATATATAAAGTATAAATTATGTTAATTGAATATATGAATAATACAAGTTCTAATATCTACTATTCTCTATTTGTTATTTCCATAATCCTATTTTGAATTATGGATATAAAATCTTTTAGATTTTTTTAAATTTCTGTAAGAATTTTCATTGCCATTTTTTCCTTTTTATAGGATTTTTATTTTTCTTCACTGCTCCCCCAGCCCTTTTCTTCCACTTACTGCATTGCTTTTTTTGCCTCCTGGTTCTTCTTAACTGTATATGGTTTTCCCTCTGTCTTTCACTTTGCAGTCTTTCTTAAATATTCATGGATCCCTGGCTGAACTGAGGTTCTAAAAAGCTACCCAGAATGTCTGTGGGCTGCATCTGATTCCTGATGTACTTCACTGCAGCGTGGTCGGATAGTAGAGGTTTTTTAAAAAATTCCCCGGCTAAGATGGTGGGGAAGGTAGGAAATACAAAGGGGTGTTGGCATTCTACTAAGAACAGTGAGAAAAAACTGCGACTATAATTTTTATTAGATAGGGTCTCATTTAATCCCACTTAGTTTATTCCTGTGCCTCACATCACCCCTTTGTGGCAGGAGAGGGACCTCATGGATCAACCTTTCTGTAGACAGAATGCCTGTCTTTTTAGGCCTAGGTGTCACCCAGCTTTCCATGGTGAATTATTATATCATCCATATGCTGAACCTCTTAGTAAAGGTCTCATGGAATTCTCTGCATGTTTTTATTTGAAGCTTTCTCTACTCTACTTTGTCAATTTGCTTTCTTACCTTATTTCAGTGTTCTAAAAGTTTATTCATATCTCTCAACGTTATCAAATCATATTTCTTTAACTTCATGGATTAATAACTCTGTACTTTCTCATTTTAGTGGAGTTTTGAGGATAGATGGTCAAGTGATAAGTATGTTCATGACACACCTACTGTTCTTATGTGGATAATGTGACATCTTTTTAGAAATGACCATTTTGAATTGGTTCTAGCTGCATATTCAGAGAAGTTCCTGCATTAGGTGTGTAAGTCCAACTTCACACCTGAATTTCATCCTATTTTACTTTATTCTCAGCATGTGACAACATTTTATACTTGGTTTCCAGGAGTCAGGAAAAGCCGGTTTAACTTAATTTCAAAACTAATTTAACCATATCAGAGGTTAGTGCTTAAAGCCTAGATTTGGAAATGAAAGGTACACAGATTCTTAATGAGTATTTGTTAAGAGTTCCAGTGCCTTAAGGAAAGAAAGAGTTCTATATTTACAGAAATTTGGGGAATGTTAGGTTAAATTTTCAAATATCTGATGGCATTTTATTGTTCTAGAGTTTCTCCTATACAGCACAGAACAAAAGGAAACAGCATTTGGAAGAGACCTATTCTTTATTGTAGTATTTTTAATAAAACATAATTACATACAACACAGAAATGTGATTTAATTGCCTTCTGTAATATAATTGATGGTGTAATTGTCAGGATTTACTTGAACTTCTGTTTATGCTTCCCTCTATGAATGTCAGGCAAAAAGATTAGAGAACCTTTGCAGTAAATATACTTATTGTGAAGAAGAAGCAAAAAGATGTAATTAGGTTTCTGCTGTCAGCTGCCAACTTTAGTGCTTATTGCCATTATGATTTAGAAGTTAATATTTCTGAAAATATTGTTCCAATTACTATGAAACTGTCCCAGGGAAGAGAGTAGGTGCCCTTTACAAAACCACCAATAAATTTTCATCTTTAGTTTTTTGACACTCTGGTTTCTTTTTGCAACAACCTCCTATTTATTTAAGATTGTTACCTTCACTCCCTATAATTAATTATATTCTGCCTTTGCCTGTGGGTGGTAAACCCTGTTTTAGACTTCTAAAAATGCTTTTTGTGTTTTTTGCTCTCCTTCATAGATTTCTGATATTTATGTCATAATGACCGCACAGTTTCCAGTTCTTGAGACTTACTCAGTGCCTTGATTCATGGATTCAAGAGAGTTAATGGATTTGTACATTACTCCCTCCATTTTCAATTTCCTCATTTGATTAGGAGTTTTAAATATGAAGATGACAGTTAAATAGGACTCAGGTTGCAGTTTCATTCCCTGATGCCTATGCCATAAATTCCTCATTTACTATGGTGATGGTTCTTGATGAGTGAAAACACACACTCCTAATTGTTCCCAAGATAGTACACCAGGAAGCCACAATTAATCATTAAAAATAGTTTTGCCAGTTTTGCTTTTAAACAAAATTATTATATAAAAACGTTGTGTGTCTATTGTATGTTAGTTTGCTTGGAGTTTTTGTGTATATTATCTGTAATTCTCATAATAACTGCACAGGGTAGATTAGAAACTGAAGCTCTGGAATTTTAAGTAACTTAAATAAGTTCACATTGTTCTTCATAGACTCTAAAACAGATATATATGACCCTGAAATCCCTTTTGTTCCACTGAGCAAGCCAATTTATCTTAAAGGATGACCGAGGGCAAGTAAAGGCTGCAGATTTTTTAGCAGATGGCCTTATGGCAATTATTAAATCATGCTGGATAGGACTAACCCCAACCAGAGGAATTTCACCACTGACTTTCAATACATGAACAAATTGTGCTCCTGGTATATGCCTCAGATTATCAGTTCATTTTCTAAATTAGTTTGATCTTTGAAGGACGGAAAGGCCTTTCTTTGGACTATAGCATAAAATGCACTGCTTTCTTCAAATATTCACTAAACAAATATTAATAGATTATGTTTTTATATTTTGTTAGTTGCTATATTTTTTAATTAACTTGTATAATTTTGCTGGTTAGTTTATTCCATGAGGAAAGGTGTCATATACACCCTCTTCATTACTTTATTCTCAACATCAACAGTACCTCATATAGTAAATGTTTAATAAATATTTCTTAAATGACTAGCTAAATGCATAGATTGGAATCTTTCCCTAAGACTCTTATAGGTCAACTGAGTGAAATTCAAATATACATGGTCAATCAAGAACAAACTGTATAACTGGATGTTTATCCCACAGTGAGTGATGAGATCTGTTAAATGCATTTATCAAGAAAGTAGAAAACTTTACTTGGTTGGCATAATTGGGAATATCTTTATTACCATTGCATTTAAACTGTGTCTATTTTGCAGATATTTTTTAGTTCTTCTTTCATCCTTCATCAAGGTCAGGAAAATATGACTCACAGAGATTAAATAACTTCCCATAAATCACTCTGGTAGTTACTGGTGGAACAAAAACTCATCATATAATTCATATACAAATCATAATTCATTGATGCCCATTATTAGGGTCTGCATTAGTCAGGGTTCCATTTAAAGATGCCATAACAAAATACTACATACTAGGTGGCTTAAGCAACAGAAAAGTATTTCTCATAGTTCTGAAATTTAAGTTCAGGATAGTGTTAGCAGATGTGGTTTCTCTGGAGGCCTCTCTCCTTGGCATGCAGACACCTCTTGTCTTACCATGTCTTCACATGGCCTTTCCTCTGTGTATGTACATCCCTTGGTCTCTGTTCCTCTTCTTATCAGGACACCAGTCATACTGGATTAGGGCCTCACCTGAACAACCTCACTTAAGCACAGTTACCTCTTTAAAGGGCATATCTCCAAGTACAAAAAATCACATTGGGAGTTAGGCTTCCACATATGAAGTTTGGGGAGAACAAAACTCAGTAACAGAGTCCAAGTCTACACTTTATGAGGATATATTCTTGGTTTGTTTTTATATTGTTGAGGCAAATTGCACTGCTTCCTATGACATTTCTCTTTTATTCAAGCCTACTATCAGCTTCAGTTGTTAGTGATAACTGCTGATTTTCTTCATGTTCCCTAATACACACTGCAAAAAAAAGAGGCAGATAAAACCAACTAACCTAACTCATCTATCAAAAGAAGAAGGAGCCATAGATTTTTGAGAACATAAAAGATGGTCTTTTCAAAGTTTTTCAAAGTTCAAGTGCCTTCTTAGTCCATTAAGCCACGACCAGGACAGTCCTTATAGGACTACTTTTGTAGTAGGAGTGAGAGTACATTAATTTGTGATACTACTTAGAATAGGTGGACTGGCAGACACTATAATTAATATTTGTATCAAAGATGTTTTAACCTCAGCATTTGCAGTTTCTATATCATAGTAGATGCTGCTGACTTATGTGGGTCCATGTAAACTCTAAAGTCCAGGCTGCTGTTCCAAATCAAGTAAGGAAAAAAATTTTTTTTTAGTTCTACATAGAATGGGCCTATTGACAAATTTAGCCCCATCTCTGTATGTCTGGTCTCTGTTTTCTTTGAAGATCATCCAGAAACATGGAGATGAGACCTACTCCTTGGGTTTGATAACCTCATTGTTTCAACCAGGATTTTCAGAAATTTTGGTAGTAATTCTAAAATATCATTTCCATTAATCCAAAAAGGTCCATCCCTCTAAATCTCCCTAGGTTAGGCCATTCTTGTGTTGACATAAAAAAATGCTTAGGACAGGGTAATTTATAAAGAAAAGGGGTTTAATTGGCTCACCATTCTGCAGGCCTTACAGGAAGCATGGCACTGGCATCTGCTAACTTCTGGTGAGGCCTAAGGGAGCTTTCAATCATGACAGAAGGCAGAGGGGGAATAGTCACATTACATGGTGAAAGCAAGATTGAGAGAGAGTTGGAGTAGAGGTGCTACACTTTACAACAATCTGATCTTATTAAAAGTCACTCACATCATGAGGATAGCACCAAGAAGATGGATTAAATCATTCACATGAAATCCACCCTCATTATCAAATTACCTCCTATCAGGTCTCACCTTCAATACTTGGGATTGCAATTCAACATGAGATTTGGCCGGGGACAAGTATTCAAACTATATCATTCTCCACCTGTCCCACCTCAAATCTTATGTCCTTCTCACATTGTAAAATACAATCATGCCTTCACAATCATCACCCAAAGTCTTAATTTATTCCAGCATTAACTCAAAAGTCCCAAGTCCAAAGTGTCATATGGAAATGACTTTCTTTCACCCATGAACATGTAAATTCAAAAGAAGGTTATTTACTTCCAAGATACAGTGGGGGTTTGGCATTGGTAAACGTTGCCATTCCAAAAGGGAGAAATCAAACAAAATAAAGGAGCTGCAGACCCCACACAAGTTTGAAATACAGTAGGGTAGTCATTAAATCTTAAAGCTCCAAAAGAATATCCTTTGACTCCATGTCTCACATCCAGGGAATGCTGATGCAAGGGGTAGGCCTCAAAGAACATGAGCAGCTCCACTTCTTCAGCTTTTTGGAGTTAGCTCCTAAGACTGCTCCCTTAGGTTACTGAGAGCCTGAAGCTTTTCCAGGTATAGGTTGCAAGCCTGCCAGTGAATATACCATTCTGGGGTCTGAGGGACACTGGCCCCCTTTCCATAGCTTCCCTGGGCAGTGCCCTAGAGGGGACTCTCTGGGTCTTCTGACCCAACATTTCCCCTTTGCTCTTCCCTAGTATGGGTTCTCTGTGAGGGCTCCACCCCTGCAGCAGGCTTCTGCCTAGATACCCATCCTTTCTCATAAATCATCTAAAATCCAAGTGGAAGATGCTAAGCCTCCTTCAGTCTTACACTCTGCATGCCTACAGACTTAACACCTTGGGGAAGCCACCACAGTTAATGGTTTTTACCCCCTAGTGTAGTGACTAGAGCTGTACCTAAGTGCCTTTGAGCCGAGGCTGAAGCCAGCGCAGCTGGGATGTAACTAGCAGTGTCCCAAGGCTGTACAGGTTGGTGGGCCTGGAGCTGGCTCCTAAAACCATTTCTTTTTTTACTAGGCCTCTGGGCCTGTGATGTGAGATGTTGCTATGAAGGTCTCTGAAATAACTTTGAGGTCTTTACCTCACTGTTTGAGTATTAGTGCTTGGCTCCTTTTTAGTTATATAAACATCTCTAGTGAGTGCTTACTCCATAGCCTGCTTGAATTCCTCTCCCAAAATCACTTTTTATTTCTTTGCCACATGGCCAAATTTTCCAAACTTTTATGGGCTCTTATTCCACCAGATACCCTAGGTTGTCACTCTGAAGTTCAAACATCCACAGACCCCTAGGGCATGAACAGAATGCACCAAGCTTTTTGCTAGTACGTAACACATGTGACTATTGCTCCAGTTTTCAGTAAGTTTCTCTTTCCATCTGAGACCTCATCAGCCCAGCCTTCACTGTCCATATTTCTGTCAGCATTTTGATCACAGCTATTTAATCACCCTCTAAGAAGTTCCAAACTTTTCCTCATCTTTGTGCCTTCTTCTGAGCCCTCCAGACTTTTCCAACATCTGCCTGTTACCCAGTCCCAAAGCCTATTCTACATTGTCAGGTATCTTTTTATGAATGCCCAACTCTTTAGTACCAAGTTTCTGTGTCAGGTTGTTCTTGTATTTCTACATAGAAATACTTGAGACTGGATACTTTTTAGAGAAAAGAGGTTTAATTGGCTTGTGGTTCTGTAGGCTTTACGGCATGGAAGCATGCAGTAAAGGAAGCATGGTGCTGACATCTGTTTGGCTTCTAGTGAAGCATCAGGGAGCTTTCAATCATGGCAGAAGGTGAAGGGAAAACAGATATGCCATAGGGAGAAAGCAGGAGCAAAAGGAAGTGGCCACACTTTATAACAACCAGATTTCATGAGAAATTACAGATATGCCATAGGGAGAAAGCAAGGCAGGGGGAAGTGCCACACTTTACAACAACCAAATCTCATGAGAAATTACAATCATGAGGACAGCACCAAGGGGATGGTGCTAAACCATTCATGAGAAATCCACCCCCTTGGTCTACATCTTCTCCCACTACGCCCCACCTCCCATACTTGGAATTACAATTCAACATGAGATATGGATGGGGACAAACATTCAAACTGTATCACTCCCCTATGCATACCTGAAAGGCCATGTGATGTTTCTAAAAGATAGCATAGTCTCTATATATCTCTCTCAAGATCAAATCCTGAAATTTGTAAGTATTAAATTCCACCTGAGTGAGCAGCAAATCCTGGTGACAGAGAATTATTGTCCAAATGTGCTGAGAGAGCTCTCTCTGCTTCATTACTATGAATACAAATACATAATGATAGATAGCTCTGCAGTTTTTATAAAGTAAGCTTGAAGAAACTATGAGCTATAGATTTCCTATAGTAATTATAAATTAACTATGAGTTTATAAATTATATTTGTATCAAAGTTTATGTCAATGACCTCAATATGAATGTAACTAATTTCAAAAATAAAATTGTATATTACCTGAAAATAATAGAATTGACAAAATTAGTTTTTGACTTTTACCTAATTTTATATGGAATAATAATGTCTTTGTCCATGCCATATGTGTAAGTAAAGAAAGGAAGATAAAAAGAGAAAAAAGAAAGGGTGGGAGAGAAGAAGGGATAGAGAGAGACAGATTGAGAGAGAAAGAGGGAGACAGAGAGACAGAAGAAGAGAGACAGAGGAGGGAAGGGAAATTGACTTATTTTAACAAACTTTTGCATCTGTTATATGTGTCTTTGTGTGTACATGTGTGTGTGTGGTGTGTGTGTGTGCATGCATTCATTGGTATGTATAAATATTTCACCCTAGAAAAATAGCTAGAAAGAAATACACCAATGTGCTAAAAGTTGTAATTTCTGTATAGTGGTTTATTATATTATCCTTTATATATTTTTTGTTTTATTCAAAGTATTCTATAATATTTTCAAAGTATTCTATCATAAGAGTGAACTGCTTTTATTTCCATGAAACAACATATTTAAAATTATAATCTTTATACTATGAATATAAATGTTCAAGGTGAACTAGTTAACCCATATAAAATATCAACTATTCATTATATTTTATGGTTCAAAAAAGCATAAAGATCTACAGTCCTGGCATAGGCAATTTCATTCCCCCAAACCAATTGACAAGGTCTATATTCACAGAAACAAATAAGGTTTCATTTTTTTAAATTATAAATCAGTTGAATTTAACTCTAAAGCAGTAGAATCTTTTCAAGCCGTGTGTGTGTGTTTATGTGTGTGTGCATGCGCGCCTATTGTGTGGAGGTGAGTAGTGAGAGTAAAAGTGGCAAAAAAAAAAACAAAAAAAAACTGCATTTCTGAAATTCTTACCAGATTTCAAAAGGGCATTTAGGAACTCTTTCAAAATCAGTGCCATCTGGAAACATTAAAATGTCAAAGAAACTCTACCATTTATCTTTGGTGTTTTCTAATTTTCAGTGTTCTCTTCCTCCTCTTTCTTACCTCCTCCTTCTCCTCTTCCCCCAACTCATTCTCCTCATCCTTTTTCTACCATTTCTCCTTTTCAAATTTTGTTTTGATATGACAGATCTGAGGCTAAAAGGTATTATAGAAAATTAATTTTTAAAAATATTTTCTTAAAAATCAATTGAGAGCTGATACAATTTGGCTGTGTTCTCACCCATATTTAGTCTTGAATTGTAGTTTCCATAATCTCCACATGTTGTGGGAGGGACCCAGTGGGAGGTAATTGAATCATGGGGGTGGTTTTCCCCTTGCTATTCTCATGATAGTAAGTTTTCATGATATCTGTTGGTTTTATAAGGGACTTTTGCCTTCGCTCAGCTCTCATTATTCTTTTGCCTGCCACCATGTGAAGAAGGACGTGTTTGCTTCCCCTTCCACAATGATTATAAGTTTCATGAGGCCTCCCCAGCCATGCTGAGTCAATTAAACTTCTTTCATAAATCACGCAGTCTCAGGTATGTCTTCATTAGCAGCATGAGAATATACTAATACAGTAAATTGGTACCATAGAGAGTGGGGCATTACTGTAAAAATACTCGAAAATGTAGAGGTGACTTTGGAAATGGGTAACATGTAGAACTTGAAAACAGTTTAGAGGGCTCAGAAGAAAACAGGAAAATGTGAGAAAGTTTGAAACTTCCTAAAGCGTGGAGGGCTCAGAAGACAGGAAGATGTGGGAATGTTTGGAACTTCCTAGAGACTTGGTAAATGGCTTTGGCCAAAATCCTGATAGTAATATGGAAGTTGCTGGAAACTGGAGTAGAGGTTGCTCTTGTTATGCAAAGAGACTGGCAACATTTTGCCCCTGCCCTAGAGATCTGTGAAACTTTGAACTTGAGACAGATGATTCAGATGATTTAGGATGTCTGGCAAAAGAAATTTCTAAGCAGCAAAGCATTCAAGAAGAAGCAGAGCATAAAAGTTTGGACAATTTGCAGACTGATGATGCAATAGAAAAGAAAAATCCACTTTCTGGGGAGAAATTCAAGCCTGCTACAAGGATTTGCATAAGTAATGAGGAGTCAAATGTGAATCACCAAGATAATGGAGAAAATGTCTCCAGGGCATGTGAGAGACCTTCACAGCGGCCCTTCCCATCACAGGCCTGGAGGCTTAGATAGGAAAAATCCTTTAATGGACCAGGCCCGGGGCACCTAGCTCTGTACAGCCTCAGGACATGGTGCCCTGTCTCCCAGCTCCAGCCATGGGCAAAAGGGGCCAGAGTACACCTTAGGCCATTGCTTCAGCGTGTGCAAGCCCCAAACCTTGGCAGCTTCCACATGATGTTGGTCCCGTGGGTGCACAGAAGACAACAACTGCATTTTGGAAACCTCTGGGTAGATTTCAGAAGATGCTCAGAAATGCCTGGATGTCCACGCAAAAGTTTGCTACAGGGGTGGAGTCCTCACAGAGAACCTCTGCACTGTGGAAAGGAAATATGGGCTTGGAACCCCTATACACAGTCCCCACTGGGGCACAGCCAAGTGTAGCTGTAAGAAGAGGGCCATCATCCTGCAGACCCAGAATGGTAGATTCACCGACAGCTTGCACTATGCACCTGGAAGTGCTGCAGGCACTCAACACCAGCCCATGAAAGCAGTCAGGAGGGGGTCTGTACCCTTCAAAAGCACAGGAGAGTGGCTGTCCAAAGCCATGGGAGCCCACCTCTTGCTTCAGCATGACCTGGATATGAGACATGGAGTCAAACGAGATTATTTTGGAACTTTAAGGTTTAATGACTGCCCTATTTGATTTCAGACTTGCATTGGGGCCTGTGGCCTTTTTGTTTTGGCCAATTTATCTCATTTGAAGCAGGTGTATTTGCCCAGTGCCTCTACCCCCATTGTATCTAGGAAGTAACTAACTTGCTTTTGATTTTGCAGGCTCATAGGTGGGAGGAACTTGCCTTATATCATATGAGGCTTTGGACTTAAACTTTTGAGTTAATGGTGGAATAAGTTCATACTTTGGGAGACTGTTAAGAGGGCATTATTGTGTTTTGAAATGTGAGAAAATAAGATTTGGGAGGGGGCAGCAGTGGAATTATATGATTTGGTTATGTCCCCACCCAAATCTCACCTTGAATTGTAGTTCCTATAATCCCCACATGTTGTGAGAGGGACCTGGTGGGAAGTAATTGAATCACGGGGGTGGTTTTCCCCATGCTATTCTTGTGATAGTAAGTTCTCATGGGATCTGATAGTTTTATAAGGAGCTGCCCCCTTTGCTCAGCTCTCCTTATTCACCTTCCTGCTGCCATGTGAAGAAGGACAGCTTTGCTTTCCCTTCTGCCATGAGTGTAAGTTTCCTGAGGCCTCCTGAGCCATGCTGAACTGTGAGTCAATTATAACTCTTTCTTTATAAAATATCCAGTCTCAGGTAGGTCTTTATTACCAGCATGAGAACAAACTAATACAATAGCCTTTCTGTCCATTTCATGATGGAAATTCAGACCTATGTACATGAACCTTAATGAAGAATTGTTCTTTTATAGAAAAGGATACTGTTCTTTGGTAAAGCATCTTCACTGGATACATTTTCCTATTAATTTATGCTTGAATAATTAAGTAACAATGCTTTTTTATACTATGTCAATTATTTTATCAAACAAATACTTATTGATTTTCCAACATGTACCACGTGCTGTTCTAAGTAAAGCAGTATAACAAACATACAAAAATTTTTATTCTCAGGAAGTTAGTATTCTAGTGGCAGAGAAAGACTAAAGGATATGCATAACATATTGAACAAGTGATGATTGGTGCCAAAGAGATAACATTAAAGAAGGAAAGGGTCATAAAGTTGCAGAGTGAATAGTTGAAATCTTAGATAGATTGGTTATTTCACTTTGAACATTTATATTCACATTATAAACATCAGATTTTCAAACATGTTGTGTGGAAGTAAAAGCAGTGTTTGTCATGGATTATTTGGAAAAAATCCCCAAAATATAGAAAATAACAAAAATCTATCATAAATTAACTTTTACTACCTAGAAATTAGAACCTTTATCACATTGGTTTATTCTGTTCATTATTCAGGCTGGAGTGCAGTAGCGCATCTCGGCTCACTGCTACCTCTCCTTCCTGAGATCAAGTGATTCTCCTAGCTGGGTTTATGGGTGTGTACCATCACACCCACCTAATTTTTGTATTTTTAGTGGAGATGGGGTTTCACCATGTTGGTCAGGAAGGTGTTGATCCCTTGACCTTGTCGTCCACCCGCTTTGGCCTCCCAAAGTGCCAGGATTACAGGAGTGAGCCACCAAACCTGGCCATTCTGTTCATTATTGTAAGTAAAGAGATTTATACATATAAATGCATGGAAATTATGTACATTCAGGCAGACAGACACACACACATGAATATAAATGATTTTTTTAAACAATCACAACGATTTACCGTTGGTAGTTATTGAGTAGTATCCGGTGATATGGTTTAGGTATGTGTCTCTACCTAAATTTCATCTCAAATTATAATCCTTATAATCCCCACATGTAGAGGGAGGAACCCTTTGGGAGGTTATTGGATCATGGGGAAGGCTCCCCCATGCTACTTTCTTACTAGCAAATGAGTTCTTATGAGATCTGATGATTTTATAAGGGGCTCTTCCTTCTTTGCTCTTCACATTTCTCTCTCCTGCCATCCTGTGAAGAAGGTGCCTGCTTCCCTTTCACCTTCTGCCATGATTGTAAGTTTCCTGATGCCTTCCCAGCCATGTGAAACTATGAATCAATTAAACCTCTTTTTTTTTTGAGACAGAGTCTTGCTCTGTCACCCAGGCTGGATTGCATAGGCATGATCTCAGCTTACTGTAACCTCTGCCTCCTGGGTTCAAGCTATTCTCCTGCCCCAGCCTCTTGAGTACCTGGGACTATAGGCGTGTGCCACCATGCCTGGCTAATTTTTGTATTATCAGTAGAGATGGGGTTTTACTATGTTGGCCAGGCTGGTCTTGAACTCCTGAGCTCATGATTCACCCGCCTTGGCCTCCCAAAGTGCTGGGATTACAGGCATGAGCCACTGTGCCTGGCCTAAATCTCTTTTCTTTATAAATTACCCTGTCTCAGGTATTTCTTTATATTAGTGTGAAAACAGATATATACATCAGGTAAGAATTTATATTCTAGGATAAATTGTTCTGGTTCTAATCCAGGTCCTGGTCCTGCTTTTTCAACAAGTTACAGATGTATGTTTCAGTTTAATCAAATCTAGAAAATGAAATATAATCACACTGGGCTCACAGTGTCATAAAAATCAATTTGTTTTACCCACACACAAAGACACAAACATGCTGGCATGCATACATCGTACCTAGTAAGTTTTTAAATACAAATTAATGTAAAAATAATGAAGAACAGTTTGGTAAAATGTCTTTTGCAGATAAAAACATGGAAGAATAGGCATTCTATTTTAACAAATTTTAACAATTAAGGAGCAAGCAACAATTAAGTTTCCGAAAAAGATGATTGGATATAATGAATCTGAAGTTTATAGTTTTTATACTTCCTATTTTGAGGACTTAATTCTGTTTTAATTTTTATACAGATTTAAATTATATTAACTGATAGTGCTTACATGCCCACCCCAGCAAAGTATATGAATGACATCAGCCTTTGTTGATCCTAAGAGACATTACATGCTTCCAGGTTCACAGTGTCATAAGTACTTGTGTTTTTCAGATCATATAAACATGAGTAAATTAAATTAGAAGTGAATCAGCATATATGGTAGACCGTCTTAAGATCTATATTCCTTTTATAATATTCCCAGATTTTTTCTCATTTCTGTTGTTATTTGAGTGGAAAGAAATCATTCAGGTATCACATATTATTTGAGGTAATAAACATCACATTTAGCAGTTGAAATATAATAAACATTCAGGATTTGATATGGTCAGGCCAAAGAGAGATGGTTTGTAGTCCTGTATAGGTCTTAGAAGTGAAGTGACCCACAACTAGAATTACTGAGGATTACTGAAGACCTGTTTTCTTTTAAGGCTCTTATCTACTACTGGAATAATTTTTTAATATTTTTTGGTATCTTCAAGATCACAGAACTTGGACATTAGGAAGTAACAAATAAGTTTCTGATAAAGGGAGACAAAAGTGAATAATAATCATTTGCCATTTTAATTATATATTTTTTTCAGTGTGGCTTTTGAAATGACATTTTGGCCATGATAAATTGATGAACTCCTATAAGAGTATAAGGCAGCTATCTCCAGCCTTTTTGACAATTTTCCACAGACAGGGGAAGTGGGGGTGGTTTCAGGATGATTCAAGTGTATTACATTTATTGTACACTTTATTTCCCTTCCTTCCTTCCTTCCTTCCTTCCTTCCTTCCTTCCTTCCTTCCTTCCTTCCTTCCTTCCCTTGCTTGATAGAGTCTTGCTCTGTCACCAAGGTTGGACTGTAGTAGCATGATCTCAGCTCATTGCAGCTTCTGCCTCCCTGGCTCAAGCAATTCTCCTGATGCAGCCTCCTGAGTAACTGGGATTGCAGATATACGCCACCGTGCCTTGCTAATTTTTGTATTTTTAGTAGAGACGGGGTTTCACCATGTTGACCAGGCTGGTCTTAAACTCCTGAGCTCAAGTGATCCGCTTGCCTCAGCCTCCCACAGTGGTGGGATTACAGGCATGAGCCACTGTGCCTGGCTGTGTACACTTTATTTCTATTATTATTACATACTCATCATAATGTAGAATCAATGGGAGCCCTGATTTTATTTTCCTGCAACTAAACAGTTCCATCTGAGGATGATAGGTGTCAGTGACAGATCATCAGGCATTAGATTCTCATAAGGAGTACCCAACCTAGATCACTCGCATGTGCAGTTCACAATAGGGTTTGCGCCCCTATAAGAATTCAGTGCCTCCACTGATCTGACAGGAGGTGAAGCTCAGTTTTGCTTACTTGCCTGCCACTCACCTCCTGCTCTGCTGCCCGGTTCCTAACAGACCATGGACCAGTACCACTCTGTCACCCCGGAGTTAGGGACACTGGTATAAGGAACTCTTTCCACTGGTACATTATATAGTTATACAAATGTCTAGAAATTTATTCATCTACAAATAAGTTCTCAATCAATATTTGGCATTTGGTGGTGAAATGGAATGTTTACAAGCCCAAATGAATGAGAGAGTTATTGCTGGCTACAACACTTAAAATCCACAAACAATGGGAGATTCAGCAGTATTTTCTCCCCATCTTCTGTAAACTCATGCACTGATAGACATTTTAGAGAGTAAAAAACATGGCATGTTTTTATGCTCAGGTAGTTTACAGCTTAGCTTTTGGATGGAGAAAAGGAGAGACAAGATATATATGCATGAGGCAATGAGAGAAAAATCCAATGACAATATAATAGCAAAGCTGTCACAGACTAGCAGATGCATAGATTATTTGGGGCTAGAGAATAAGTATAATTCCCAAGACCCCATGAAAAGAAACAAGAGGGCAGCAGCAGCAGCAACAACAACAACAACAAAACAATGAGTATAGATTTAGATATTCAGAAGTTAATTTTTGAATTGCTTTTACTCTGTGAGGATGACAGGAGAATGAAGTTTCTCTTTAGAGAAAAAAGTGTGCATTCCAAAATATTCATGTTCACATTCCCACAACTCAAAGAATAGCATGAAGTTAAAAATGGTAAAGAGAGTAAAGTTACAGCCAAGAAGGAAAGGCATTTTAAATGACACTGGACTTTAAGATACATTCATTTCAAACTCCGCCTTGAATGCTAAGGAGCATGTATTTGATTACCAAATGATAAGAAGTCATTGTAGACGGGTGAAAAAGAGTGTAATAATTATACACACCGATGAACCTTTCAACAACAGCCTTCACTCACTCCCCACTTCAACCTTTATGAAGTAACTTTTAGTTTTTAGTAACAGTCACCCAAACAGACCCAACTTTGAAACCCATTAACACAAAATTGATTACACACTGAAAAAAAGACAGGGAAAATACATCACAGGTAAATAAATAAAGGAACTTTACATTTCACATTATATATCTCTGTTCTTTCCATTCAAACTTCTCTTTAATTTTCTACTCTTGTTCTGAAAAATTTGTTTACCTCAGTTCATAAAAATAAAACTCAGTACTTTGGTAAAGGGAGGTTATGTATTTTCTTGAAACATGTCATTTGAAGGTATCACTGTCTTCACCCAAAGATGTTTCTCAAAGCTTATTGCATCCCCACTCCCTCTAAAAATATAGGTCCCTCTTTAGGGAAAGAATCTACTACTAAAAGTTGAGTTAAAAAAACAATAACAGATTTTGAAAGACGTCATGTGATTTGTCATGGATCCTGACATGCAACTGTTATTTTGGTAGTAATTTGTGGAGTAAAGAGCTAGCAGTGAATTTTGCACTTTATTTAACTCCAAATAGTTAATAGATAGTGCTAGGTAATTTTCAATTTTGTTGTTGGGGAATTGGTGTTTTTTAATTACATTTGGGATAACTGAAAATTGTCCTTATTGGAGCCTTGCAAAGCAGGATTATTTGTATCATCACTGAGAGAATAGGCTAGAAGAAATACGTTCTGCAATAAAGGCAAGAAAATTTGTCTGTCTTGCCTGTGGCTCAGTGAGAGGAGAAAAACAGTCTACACTAAAAATTGATAAATTCATCCTAGAAAGTCTCAAAAGGAAGAATGCATTTATAGTAGCCATGAGTTGGTACTGCCTCTATATACTTGGAAGGAAACAAAAATGTTCTGGAGAAAAACGCACTCAATATAGGTCTTGTTGAATTTCCGTTAATAAAATAACTTGAATATTTCAAAAGTTACACATTTCCACAAATCACAATACAGACAATGTATGGAAGAAACAACAATAAACATGCATTGGCAAAATTAAAAGTTGCCAAAAGACTTCAGATATTGAGTTATCAAATGTAGAATATCGTAATGTGATTTATGTTAAGAAATGTGTTTGAAAATATGAGCATAAAGATAATAAATAAAAAGAACAAGGAAATTTGAAAAGCAACAACATGAGCACATTCATATGTAATAATGTAATAATTGGCATTAAAAAATTCAGTATTAAACTAGAGAATCAACATAGATTCAGAGACTAATGAGCTGGAATATAAATCTGAAGAAAAATATAAAATATAGCAGAAAACAATAAATTTAAAACTCTGAAGACTAACTAACATATAAAGGATATAATGATAAATTTTATTATGTCTAATTGGAAATCTGGAAAAAGAAAAAGAATAGAGATAATGGTGGAAGCTTACTGAACGGCTGAAAGACATACATCTTCAATTTCAGGAAGCTCAGTGAATATCAAACACATAAATGAAAACAAATACATATCTAGATTCAATGTAGTAAAACTCCAGAATTTAAGACAAGAAAAACTCTGAAAAACATCCAGGAAGATAAATGATTACCTACAAATAGTAATTAGACAGAGAGCTGACCTCTCAAGAATAACAATGGAAGCCATCAGATAGTGGTACAAATATCCCTAAATTACAGAGAATAAATCACTCTCCATGCAGAATTGCATACTTTGCGAAAAGCCATCTTTAATGTGAAAGGAAGACATTTGCAGAAAAAAAAACTGAGTTTTTTATGTACCAAGAAACACTAACTAGATGGCATAAAAAAAAATTGAGGACAGTATAAAGCATTGTATTCCCATACTTATACAGTGTATAAATATGTAAAATACTTAGACTGAAGGCCTGATATGTAAAACAGAATGCAGAATAAGAAACAAAATGTGAGTAAATGCAAACCATAATGTATAATATCTTGAGCTGGTAAATAAATATAAATCTCAACTAATGGGCAATAATAACATAAAACATTAGAATTGATGTTTTAGGGGCCTGAAAATACCAAGGAAGTGGGTAAAGTTACTGGTTAACTTTAGACTCTTATGAAGTATACATTTTATATACGTGCATGTGTGTGTGTGTGTGCATGTGTGCGTGTGTGCGTGTGTGTGTGTGTGTGTGTGTGTATAAATTGACTAATTGCCACTAAAATACTGCAGTGGGTAATTTCCACAGCAGTGGATATGGGAAACACACTTTTAAAAAGTAAAAAGTAAATGGAGAAAATTAAAAAAAGAAAAATAAAACGAGAAAGCACAAAATGGTAAATGTAATAGAAATAAACCCAAATGTATAAAAAATGCATTGTTGTTATCTCTGAGGGGTTTCAATTAAAATAAAATGATGACTGTCAACAGAGGGCAAAATTGAGGCAAACCATTACCTGCATTACCAAGGCTGATAATATGAGTACATAGTTTAGGATAAGAGTCAATGGGTCTGTTAACTGTACCCGGAAGGACACAGACAAATCAATTCAGAAGCAGCTCTGGTCCAAGATAAGCCTCCCTTATTTTCCATCATGCAGTATATGATGTAAGGTGCTTGGCAAAGTTTGTATTATTCTAAGCCTTTAGGAAGCTAAGATTTTTTTTTTTAAGATTCTGAGATTTAAAGAAAAGTCTCACTTGATATACTTTGTACTAAACAAAAAACAACTTCTCCAAAATAAAAAAAGCCTCAAGACATAATGATAGGCAATGCAGAGAAGGAAACAGTATTATGAAACAGAGTGAGTAGGCAGCTTTAGAATGTCCATAAAGAAAGCATCCCTGAAGAAGTAACGTGTCAGCAAATAACTACATATCAGACAATTAGGAGCCACCCCTGGAAAGACATGGGGAAAGAACTGCTACAAAGATTCTAAGGCAAGATGAGACTATCAAGATTTTAGAATGAGAAGGTGGCCTGGTTGACAGTGGAAAGAGAAAAGATCAAAGATGTAGGTGGACCATACAGAACCTCACAAACCTGGTTTTAAAGTTTGGATTTTTTTCTGAGTTTGATAGAAGTCATCAGACTGTTTTAACAGTAGTGTGATGTGATCCAATTTCTATTTGTAAATCACTTAACCTGCTCTGTGGAGGACGGAGTGTAAGGTAGTAAAAGTAGAAGAAGATAGGCCAGTTAGGAGTCATGGCTATGATCTATGTGAGAGATGACTGTGGCTTGGTGTAACATTGGAATAAGAATGGTGAAGGGCTGGGCATAGTGTCTCATTCCTGTAATCCTAGCACTTTGGGAGGCTGAGGTGGGTGGATTGCTTGAGCACAGGTGTTTGAGACCAGCTTGGGCAACATGATGAAACTCTGTCTCTACCAAAAGTGCAAAAAAAAATTAGCTGGTTATCATGGCATACACCTGTGGTACCAGCCATTCAGGAGGCTGAAATGGGAGGATCACTTGAGCCTGGGAGGTGGAGGTTTCCCTGAGCTGAGATCATGCCACTGTGAACATTGGAAAGATTTGGCATTTGTTTGGAGTAGAGTTGAAAGAACTAGGTGATGAATTGCTTTTAAGAGTGAGGGGAGAAAAAGAACCATGGAAAAGTGGAAATAACTTGAGCATTTAGATGCATTGGAGAGTTCCCATTACTTTAAAAGTTTTTCAGTTAATTCTGTTTATGTCCCAGCCCATGCAGTTTACTTAGGAGTTTTTAGTGTCTGCAATTTCTGAGCTGTTCTTGGTTCTGTGGACTGATAAGCATCATTCTTGTTGGCTTCTTTATGCATCCTCAACTTTTCCCCTGTCTCAGTTCTAGTCAGGTACTGGTTGCTTATCTGCCATTTTAGGATTCCAGAATTGTGGGGACATCTATTATTGGTTGTTATTATAGGTAAAGCACTGAAAATAATGCCTGGAACAAAATATGTGCTATGTAAGTGCTACTTATTATTGTTATTTTGATATTTTGTATTACTTGTTCTTGTGGATTATCTTTTCAAATTCCTTACTGTCATTTCTTTGCCAGTTTTAAACGGATTCGAAATAAGAAAGCATGAGTCAATGTACATGCCTAGATCTATTCTGGCTGCTGTAACAAAATGCCTTTGACTGGGTAATTTACAAACAACAGAAATTTACTGCTTATAGTTACAGAGGCTAGGAAGTTCAAGATCAAGGCATCAGCAAATTAGGTGTCTGGTGAGCACTCATTTCTCAGAGATGATGCCTTCTGTATGTTCTCACATGGTGGAAGTGATAAATAGGCTCCCTCAAACCTCTTTTACATGGCACAAGGTGATTTACATTAATGAAATCACCTTCCAAATGCCCTACATCTTAATACAGTTGCCTTTGGAATTAGGTTTTAACCTATGAATTTTTAAAGGGACACAAGCATTCATACCATAGGAGCACATAAGAAGTCTCACGCCTGTAATCCCAGCACTTTGGGAGGCTGAGGCAGGTGGATCACCTGAGGTCAGGAGTGTGAGACCAGCCTGACCAACGTGGTGAAGCCCTGTCTCTACTAAAAATACAAAAATTAGCTAGGTGTGTTAGTGCACGCCTGTAATCCCAGCTACTCGGGAGGCTGAGACAGGAGAATTGCTTAAACCTGAGAAGCAGAGCTTGCAGTGAGCCAAGATTGCACCATTGCACTCCAGCCTGGGTGACAGAGACTCCATCTCAAAAAAAAAAAAATCTAAATTCTGTATCCTTTGTTCCTTCTAGTTTAGGCTGAATTGAGGCACCTGATTCAGGATCATCTTCCTTTTTCAAAGTACTTTTTCTCTAAAAGTAACCTGAGATTACTGTGAAAACTAAAACCTAATGTGTTACAGATCAGAATGTAATAGTTAAAATTCATTTAGAATGGGGTAACCTTTTAGGTAAATTGCTGTCATTTTCTAAAACAGTCAACCTATTACTCTAACTTCAGTTTAATTATCAAGAGCTTTCTAGCATGTGATCGTAGAAGATCCATGAAGCACCACACAAGAGCTATAGGTTTTTTGTTTGTTTGTTTAGTTTTGTTTTACTGTAGCACTTGCTATTTCCTTTTCCTAGCTGTGTTCTGCCAGAGCTAGCTAGACATCATCAGTTAGACCTCAATTCAATATCACTACTTTCAATAGGCTTTTTCCTACTCTGACCATGCTTTCTAAACAGCATATACATTACATCCATCCCCTTATCAAGTTTTATTTATGCAGAATTATTCATGTAGTTATTGACATTGTCTGAACTGTCTCATCCCATTTGAATGTAAATACCAGTCTTGTTCACTAGCACATAGTACAATACCTGTCTCATAAAAGGGGTATAATGTTTGTTGACTGAAAGAATGATTTCATTGGCTATCATATACACAGCTGGTAAATCCTCATTCTTGCCACATCTCTAACCCAAACTCTACATTCTTTTGTATCAAATGTAAAATATTGCCAATAGTGTCCAGAGAATGACTTGTCCAGAGCTTTCCTAATCCGGGGACTGTGGGCATGGCCATTTTCTAAGGACAATGATTGTCAGATGACTTCCCAATAGAGCAAATACTTGGTATTTTATTTTTAGAAGTAAACATGAAACGGATTTATGGCTAAACAATTTTTTTATTTCTTAAAAATATACCCCTGATGTCGAAAATGCCATGATTATATTCTTTCTCAAACCATATTTTGAACATAGGATTATTCTGAATTTTTATTAATATATTCACTCTCTATTTCATAATCTCCCTACATTCTAGCAAATTTTGGGTTAATAATTTATTATGTGTATGTATATATATATATGAAATCTATTAATATATAGATATGTTTCAATTTGTGCAAAGAGCTTTCTGGGCTTACTAGTTTCATCAAAAGTGAAATGAGTTTCTTAAGCAATGGTAAAACCATGAAACATATCAGTTAGGATTTCCCAAATTAGAATTCCAAGGCAGTAATTTTGGCTCTGCTGATATTATAATAAAAATAGTAGTAGTCATACAATGAATATGCAACCTGATAGATTTTAAAGCAATGCTAGCTTCAGAAATGGTGGCTAGCCTACTATACTTCCCCGTGTGCTGGAGTTTCTGGAAATTAAAATTTAATCAGCAAGAACATTTTCTAACACATTATACTTGGCTCATCTGCTCTTACTCCTCCACTCTCATCCACTCCCTCTGATAATATATCAGATCAAAAGAATTATAGAACTTATACCTTAAGAAAAATTTATACAAATTCATCTTATTTTTTTAAAGCTTGGTACCTAAGAAGCATAAGTTATAGAAGCAGGCTGTTGTCCCCAAATGTTCCTCTACTGTGAAGTTAGTCATCATGTCTCACAAATTACATAAATATTCTTTCAAAGCCCACTTCTATCTGTTAGCAAGCTTATAACAGTGATGAACTTGCCTTGTAAACCCTGGTTTCTTCCTCCTTTAGGATGTTCTAAGGCTATGAAGAAAATTGTACTGCTTATATAATTAGAAGTATGTGTTACCCAAGCTGGGAGAGTGCCTTTTGCAGTTGTGAAAACACTGGCATTAATTGGAGAGATGTCAAAGAGTTGTAGCCCCTGAGCATAACTATGTTTGATCCATAATTATTTTGCTATGGTTACAAATCCTTATAGGGCAATCGCATTTATTCTAATCTGTGGTAGCTCTGACTCTCAGTGGAATATACTTGACTTGAGATTTGTGTAAATTCTATTAACATTGTGATCTTCAGTCCAGAATAAGAAAGAGGTATCCATTCATGTTTATATTGCAGTGCTACTAAATGAAGTTAAGTCTGTATCCATATTTTCCAAAGTGTAGTATCCTATTAAATTATGCAAAGAAATAAAGGACTTTAGTGATCAAATGAGGTAGAAATTTTTAAAATAGTATTTGCCATCCTGTAATCACTTCTGAGATATATATTAATAGTAAAAATTAGCACATTAAACACTCAAATTCATTTTAAAAGCTCTGGCCAAACCTTTTTTTTTTTTTAAACAATTAAGCATATTTTTTTAACCACTATCTACGAATATCCTGTAAAAGTGTTCCTAAAGACTACTTTGAGAAATGTCAACTAGACTAGGTCATTAAAACTCCATTTTCTGTCATGTTTAGCTGTGCATTTAGCTGTGAGAATCTTGACTTTTTTCCACATTTGATGCTGTGGTTCAACAATCATATGTTAGAATGGACTATATGAGGTAGGGCTTAACGGGGATTAAATGAAAATCTTTTTAAGTAAAAAGAATCCTCCAATGCATCTAAGTGCTCAAGGCCCAATTCTCATGTTTCCTTGATTCCTGCTTTTTCCTTATTTCTAAAACTCATTAATCACCTAGTCCTTTTAGTTCTATTCCAAACATATGCTAAATCTTTCCAGTTTTCCCCGTCGTTCCTATAATATAATAATATTGTAGGCCAAGCCACCACAATTTTCACCTGGATTAATGCAGTAGCCTTCTCACTGGCCTTTGTGCTTATGTGCTTACTCCCTAGACACTATCATTTCTAAATTTAGTAGCATTTAGAGTTCTTTTCACAAATGTGCCAAAACGGTAAAACATGACAAGCCTAATTCTGTGAACATCTCTCTTTGATTTGGTATCTCAATCTTTCTGTGAACATTTACCCTGGCATTTCTACCTTGTCTAACTTTGTTCTCTTAAGAATTCGATTTTGCCTAATGAGGCTCTTCCTCTCTGGGCTTCAAAAACCCTCTACCCTCTTGTATGCTTACTCATTTTCTTGAGTTATTTTATATAGCTTTGCTAAATCCTGTTTGTTCTTTAAAATTTTTCTCACTTGGTATCAGTATTCTTTTTTTTTTGAGATGGAGTCTTGCTCTGTAGCCAGGCTGGAGTGGTGCAGTGGCACAGTCTTGACTCACTGCAACCTCTGCCTCCCGGATTCTAGTGATTCCCCTGCCTCAGCCTCCCTAGTAACTGGGACTATAGGTGGGCACCACCATCACTGGCTAATTTTTATTTATTTTTTGTATTTTAGTAGAGACGGGTTTTCACCGTGTTAGCCAGGGTGGTCTCGATCTCCTGATCTCATGATCCTCCCTCCTGGGTCTCCCAGAGTGCTGGGATTACAGGCGTGAGCCTCAGCGCCCAGCTGGCATTAATATTCTTTACATAAAGTTATGTAACATTTGATATTTGGAAATTACATGAAAAGATCAATTAAGATAAGACTCAACAATGAATAAATGAATGGATTGAGCAGCTGGAAAAATAGATTGGATAAGTAAATAGATAAAATGAGCATATTAGGAGCCAAGTTTCTCATTTTTGGAAAAAGTATTTACAAACATGTAAAAGAGGAAAACTAGTAATAACCCTGAGACCCTTCCATAGGTATTGATATGTAAGTTTTATATTGCTGGTACAACAAATTACCACAAATGTAGTCAATTAAAATGATATAAATGATCTTACAGTTCTGGAGGTCAAAAATCCAAAATTAGACTCACTGGACTAAAGTCCAGCTGTCAGTATGGCTGATTTCTTCTGCAGGCTGTAGGGGGAAAAAATCTCTTTTATTGCATTTTCCAGCTTCTAGAGGCTGCTTGCATTCCTGGCTCCTGTCCCATTTCTCTTTCAATGCAATGTAGCATTCACAAATCTTTTTAAATGTCTAACCTCTGCTTCCCTGATGACATCTCAGGTGACGATGACTGTGACTCTCCCTTCTCCCTATTAATGGGACCCCTGTGATTACACTGGGCCTATCTGGATAATCCATATTCCTCTTCCCACCTCAAGATCTTTATCACAGGTTTCAGGGATTAAGATGTGAACATCTTTGGGAAAGGGGAATATTACTCTGCCTACTATAGACAAGAACTGGAAACATCAATTTGAATGTGATGTCAAAGTTTTACACGCATACATATACACACATATATATGTGGTGACAGATTTGTGTGAAGTTGTTTTTATGTATGTTTACATATTTACATGTATAAGCATATGTATGCATGTGTGTGTAGTTTACCTTTTTGCTGAGAGAACCTAGAAACAAGATCACCCAGTAGCAATAAACACACCAAGTGCCCAGATATTAGTTTTAAATATCTTCCAGTAAAAAGAACTGAGACTTCTTTAAAAATGATTAATGAGATAGGAAAAATATGTGATGAGTTTGGGATAACTCTTTGTGCTAGGAAGTAAGAATGTATTCAGAAAATGTAAAACGGACACAATCCAATTTTTTTTTAGCAAAAAAAAAATAATGATAATAATGGAACACAACCTAGTAATTAAAGTAGGAATCTATAATATGACTCCATATTTGTAGAAATAAGTATGAATAAGTATATAAATAAATGGAGGAAGTGTGAGCTCTTCCTTACATTACAATGCCAAATGGTGATGAAAGAGCACCTTTTGGCAACCATCATAGTGCTCGTTAGTTAATGTGGAAGTTTCAAAGGAAGTTAAGGCTGGAGGAAGGAAGTTTAATGAAGAATAGAATTTTCATAATTCATATTATCTCTTGACAAAATACTAGTCAATTACAAATGAAAAGATGGTAGTTTGTGAAGAAACCTTTTGGACACCAACATGACCAGGTGATATATATTGGCATCACCATGTGGCAATGGGTTGACATCCTGAGCCCACTTATCCAAAGTACTGAGAAGAACACAATATTATTTCTGTAGTATTTGTGCCAGGAAAGTAGGAGAAAACATCATGCTAATTCAGGTTGAGCTTTATCCTATAGAATGTCAGGACTATATAATCTTTAAAATTGCAAAGACTTGAGAAACATTCCAGATTGGAATGCTTAAGAGAAAACAACTACATACATATTCCTGGATAGTATCCTGAAGCAAAATTTTGTTAAAAATGAACACTGTTAAGATAATTAGTACAATTTTAATCATATATGTAAATTATATGTAACGTGTTGATTTTTTGACCTGGAATTTTGAATGTGTTTACGTAGGTAAGTAGTAGAAGTTTTTATTTTGTTTGTTTGTATTTTGTTTTATTTTAGGGGAGAGGGAAACACACTTTAAGTATTTAGAGGTGATGGGGCACCATGTTAGCAGCTCTGAAAAGACTCAGACAAAGTCTCATAATAATTAGAATGAAGAGTGTGAGAGACAGAATAAGAGAGAGAGAAGAGAGAGAGTGAGAGAGAGCAAGAGAGAAAGAGAGAGAGAATGAATGAATATAGTTATTTGGTGCAAGTGTAGTATCTTTTTTAGTAGAGATGGGGTTTCACCATGTTGGCCAGGCTGGTCTGGAACTTCTGACCTTGTGATCTGCCCACCTCAGCCTCCCCAGCACTTTGGAGTGCTGAGATTACAGGCATGAACCAATGCGCCCAGCCTATAAAGTATAGTATCGATGAAGATGATAAAAGTTGGATCTTAGACTTTCTAATTCCATGTCCCATAATTTTTCTCTCATTTATTATATCACCTTTCCTTCTGTCTTGCCTTCCATGTAATTTGTTTAAATCCAGAAATCCAGTACCCTACTTATTTCTTCAGCTGTGTATAATCTACTATATGACTCCTTAAGTCTTATAATTTAGCGATATTTTTAATTTCTAAAGTTACATTGTGAATTTCTCAAATACAATTTTTAATGAATTTTTGTTGCCTATTCATCTTTCTGATTCTATATTTTATTTTTTAAAACTTGTATTCTTAGTTTCTTTATGTCCTGTGTGTTATTTTTTCCAGTATCTAAAATCCGTGAAGATCTAAACCTATGAGTTTTTTCCCCTTGATTCTCATTAGTAGAGGTCTCTTTCCTTGTATCTTAGGGTTATCTTTTTTATGCACATATATTTTGGTCAGTGTGATCTGTGGGAATGCTGACTACTTAAATCAGGGGATGTTTTTCTCCAGAGAGAATTTGTTTGCATTTTCTTTTGATGAGAGCCAGGAGTCAATACATCTGGAACCACTCCCACTTCACCTCCTCCCAAACTTTAATTATCCAAGCTTAGTGTTGAAATTACAATTTCAGCTCCTTACTTGGGAAAAGATCTATTATCCTGGGACAGGCTTTCATGTGCTTACCACTCACTATCTCTGTTCTAGTTCCATATCATGTTCATATATTTTATTCTTCTTTAATTTTTTATGCTATATTTATATTTTTGACCCTCAAGTTGTAATTTTATAATTTTTATATCTTTAAAATTTTATATTTTTAACCTTTATATTCTTTATAATTTTTATTTTTTATAAACTTAATATTTTATTTTTTTGGCCCCCAAATTATATTTATGGTCTGTTATGTCCTATAAACCCAGAAATACATTAAAATATGTTTTAACCAGAATCTAGTAGTACTTTAGTAGATGAGCCCTTTAAAATATCTAATGTTTTATTATGCAAAAATAAATATTTAATATTTAATATTTTGTTATTCTTCCTAAAGTTCCTTATGGATAACAACAATATTGTGTATGCTTGCTGTCTTGGCTTTAGATCAGCTCCACACAAAATAGTTAGTTGGTATCCAATACACAACAAATGAATTAATAAAACTTTATTAGAAATCTTTTATCTTTATAATATCCCTTAAATATCTAATAATAGCTAAGATGTACGAAGCATTTAAATATAACAGGCAATATTCTAACTATATTGTATGAACGTCTAATTTAAGCCTTCTCGTTGTTTTCTTATTCTACACATAAGGAAACTGAGGCAGAGAGAAGTAAATGAATTGTTTAAAATTAAACCTTATAAGTGATCCCATCATAACTGATTTTTTTTATATTCCCTGGTCACAGAGCTACTTGAAGGCACTGTTGATGGCTCAGTGTGCCCTTGTTGTGGGAATGGTAGCATCTATGGAAGGGGGATTTAAGCATACATAAATATATACATGTTTAGTTGTGTATACTCACACACACATATGCACCCTAAATCCCTGTACACACATGTTTACTATACAGCCTTCTTTCTTACATTTTTCTAGTAGGAGTCTGCCATGACTCAAATAGAGTCCCCAGATCCTGTATTATGTTAGCACTTTGAAAAAATATTGGGGAACATTTTATTTTATTTATTTTATTTTTTATTTATTTTTTATTTTTGAAAGAAAGAAAAAGAGAGGAAAGAAAGTGAGAGTGAAAGAAAGAAAAAAAAGAATGTAAGAGAGAAAGAAAGAGGAAGAGAAAGAGGGAGAGAGAACGGGATTCTTGTTCTATTGCCCAGGCTAG
>CAUYLG010014703.1:0-93256 GCA_963573385.1 Cacajao melanocephalus | reverse complement strand
TTCAGGCACGAATCCTATAAACTAATATATGATTATATGTAAATGATTATATAATGGAAATAGCTGAGTAATAACACTGTGAGATATTCTTCAGGCACTAGTTGTGCCTGGGGTCTGGACAGTTCTCCTTCCTCAGTGCCCATGGGGGGCGTTACCCGCAAGCATCCCTGCACAGGCGTCTGTGTGGACATGGTCTCCATTTCCTGCGTGGACCCCAGCCACGGGGTTGCTGGGCCAGGTGACAGCTCTGCAGTGCTGTGTGGGGTCCCTGGGCCAGGTGGCGGCTGTGCAGGGCAGCTGTGCGGGGTCCCTGGGCCAGGAGGTGGCTGTGTGGGGTGGCTGTGTGGCATCCCTGGGCCAGGAGGCGGCTGTGCGGGGTAGCTGTGCGGTGCTGTACAGGGGCTGTGTGGGGTCCCTGGGCCAGGTGGTGGCTGTGCGGTGCTGTGTGGTGTCCCTGGGCCAGGTGGCGGCTGTGCAGGGCGGCTGTGCAGGGTGGCTGTGCGGGGTCCCTGGGCCAGGAGGTGGCTGTGCGGTGCTGTGTGGCGTCCCTGGGCCAGGGGGCAGCTGTGCGGTGCTGTGTGGCATCCTTGGGCCAGGAGGTGGCTGTGCAGGGTGGCTGTGCGGGGTGGCTGTGCGGTGCTGTGTGGCATCCCTGGGCCAGGGTGTGGCTGTGTGGGGTCCCTGGACCAGGAGGTGGCTGTGTGGGGTCCCTGGGCCAGTGGTGGCTGTGCAGGGCAGCTGTGCGTCTGCTCTCTGCTGTGGGTGTCCTGGTGCCTGGCAGCTTTGTCAGCACTGGGAGTTGTCAGGATTTCTGTGGTGGTCACTCTAACAGGGGGACACCAGGACCTTCCCGTGGCTTTCACTTGCGTTTCTGTAATGGCTGGTGATGTGGACCACCTTCTGAGGAGGTTATTTGCCGTGTGGATCTCCTCCTCATGCCCTGTTAGTTTTTGCTCTTTGGAAAAGTGGGTTGTGTCTCCGTAGAGCTGTGTCCCGACAGTGCTTTAGGGGACCTGCTGATACTTTCTCTGGGGCTGACGTTTGTCCTTTCAGGTATCACCAGGGTCATTCATTTGTGTGTGTGTGGATTGTGAAGATTTTTTTGTCTGACATCAGGTTGTTGAGATTGTCGCCTATGTTTTGTTCTAACAGTTTCCTAGTTTTATATTTTACATTTAGGTCACTCATCCATTTTGAGTTTGTTTTTAAATATTCATAGACTCACAGGAAGCTGCAAAAAAATGTGTACAGGGAATATTATATACCTGCCACCCCGCTTCCTCCAGTGGGACTGTGTCCCTAACTGTGGAACAGTATCAAAACCAGGAAGTTGGCACTGGCACAGTCCACAGAGCTTATTCCGGTTTCACTGGTTTTCACAGGTGTGCACATGCGAGTGTGTGTGTGTGTGTGTGTGTGTGGTGTGGTGTGTAGAGTTTCATGCAATTTTTAAAAGTTTTTTCATAATGCATTAAAATTTTTAGATTATTTTTGTGGTTAAAAAAAAAATCACCAGCTGGGCATGGTGGCTCACACCTGTAATCCCAGCACTTTGGGAGGCCGAGGCAGGCAGATGACCTGAGGTAAGGAGTTCAAGACCAGCCTGGCCAACATGGCAAAACCCTGTCTACTAAAAATACAAAACTTAGCTGGATGTGGTGACATGCGCCTGCCATCCCAGCTCCTCGGGAGGCTGAGGCAGGAGAATTGCTGGAACCCGGGAGGTGTTGCAGTGAGCCGAGATCGCACCACTGCACTCCGGCCCAGGCGACAACAGCAAAACAGTCTCAAAAAAAAAAAAAAAGAATTTTCTGTATTCAACATTATGCCATCTACGAATAGAGATAGTTTTTCTTCTTCCTTTCCAGTCTAGATGCCTTTTATTGCCTTGCGTGCCTGCCCTGGCGGGAACCTCGGCTCCAGGTCTCCTGCAGCAGGCAATGGTGGGCGGTGGTGGTGGTGGTGGTTTGGGACAGGGTCTTGCTCTGCCGCCCAGGCTGGAGTACAGTGGTGCAATCTTAGGTCTCTGCAGACCACAGGGCTCTAACTTCCCAGGCTCAGGTGATTCTCCTGCCTCGGCCTCCCAAGCATCTGGGACTACAGCCATGTGCCACCACGCCTGGCTTTTTTTTTTTTTTCCTTTTTTTTAAGACATGGTTTTGCTCTGTTGCCCGGGTTGTGGCACAATCTTGGTTCATTGCAACCCCTCCCCCCCGGGTTCAAGCAGTTCTCATGCCTCAGTCTCCCAAGTAGTTGGGTTTACAGGCGTGCGCCACCACCCCTGACTAATTTTGTATTTTTGGTAGAGACGGGGCTTCACCATGTTGGCCAGGCTGGTCTCAGAACTCCTGGCCTCAAGTGAGACACTGCACCTGATTTTTAAATTTTTTGTAGAGATGGGGTTTTGCCATGCTGCCATGCTTTGCCAGGCTGATCTGAAGCTCCTGTGCTCAAGCAGTCCATCCTCCTTGGCCTCCCAGAGTGCTGGGAGCATAGGCGTGAGCCACGGTGCCTGGCCAGATGGGCATTCTTACCTGATTCCTGATCTCAGGGGAAAAGCATTCAGTCTTTCCCCACTGAGTGTCGGCTGTGAGTTTTTCATAGACAGTCCTCGTCACGTGGAGAAAGTTCTAAGGCATTCTTAGTTTGTTTTCCTAGTTTGTTGAGCGGTTTTATTGTGAAGCGTTGTTGGATTTTTGTTAAAATGTTTTTTCTGCATCAAGTGAGATGATCATATGGCTTTTTCCCTCCTTGTTAATATGATGAATTACATTAATTGATTTTCTTATCCTGAACCAACCTTGTGTTTCTGTGACAAATCCTGCTGGGTCCCAGGGTGTGCCTTTTTACACACTGCTGCACATCTTTTCTAGCAACAGAGGTGTTGACCTTTAATTCTCCTGGAATGTCTCCTTCTGGTTGTGGCACCAGGGTTTCTGAGGATGTATCTCATGTTTTCTCGTGATTTGACTGGGGTGAAGGCACACGCTAGAACCATGATGCATGCTGGTGGTGTGGACGTGGACTACCTGGTGAGATGTGTCTGCCAGTTCCCCCCGTAAAGACACTCTCTTCCCCATTCCATAGTGTACGCCCCACAAGGAGGTCACTGTGTGCAGCCCCTGCAGGGAAGGAGGGGAGTTTCAGTGCCCTCCTTGGGGTGTGGCATCTGCATGTTACCTAAATTCCTGTGCATGAAGATATCCTGCTTCTCTACCGTTAATTATTCCATCATTTATTTATGTCAGTGTGGGCACTGCACGCACAGTAGGCTCACACGCGCCTGTGCACGGGCTGCGTTATTATTCTATCATTTGTTCATATCTGTGGGCTTACAGATACGTATCTTACTCTTGGATATTTTATCTCACTGCTACTCTGTTTATCTTGGAGCCCAAATCATGTTGCTGTTGGGAGTTCCCACTGGGTCCCGGTGCCGCTCTCACACAGCATCACTGAGTTCTTGCTTTTTGTTTTGTTTTTCTGAGCGAGTCCTGACTTCCAGGCAGTGCGGATGCTCCAGGCTCCTCCGGTCCACCCCTGTCCTGCAGTCAGCCCCTTCTCCAAGAACCGTCATGATTCAGCATCGTTACTGAATACTGGGGACTGAGGCCTGGGGGCTGGGTGAGCTGCATGCTCCTGGGTGCCATAGGTCACAGAGCTTGGGCGCGTGTGTGCTCACTGCCCGCTCAGGCGTCTCTGTAAAAACAACCAGTCATGAGCGTGTGTGCTCCCTGTGGTGCGCAGGCGTCTACACACCTACTCACGGGCGCGTGTGCTCCCTGTGGTGCGCAGGCGTCTGTAGACACAGCCAGTCACGGGCGTGTGTGCGGAGGCGTCTGTAAATGATGTAAACCTCCCTTGAGGTCAGGCCCAAATGCCTACCTTGCTCCAAGGCCAAGTCGCATTCGGTGTTGCCTGCGTCGGGGCGAGGAAAGAGCGCTGTCCCAGAGGGGGTTTCTGTGAGGGCGTTGTCCTGAGTGCACATTGTAGGAGTCAGGGGGTCTCGCAGCAGGAACTCAGGGGCCCAGCCGCTCCTGTCTGACCAGCAGTCCTAGTCCCCTGTCTCCTGAAGTTTCCCGCTCGCCGCGGCAGCGCAGGTGTCATGCCTGGGGGTTCATTCCATACGTGCTGCCTCACCAGGACTTCCCTGGGCGGGAGGGCTGCTCAGACAGGGCGCTGCCCTCCTCCCAGGCTGGCGGAGATGCAGTTTGCAACCATCTGTTTCAAGTCACCACCATTAACTAGCCCCACTGTTGTGGGCACTGCCTCACAGACTGTCCAGGATGGCCGGCAGTTTCTGAAGTACGTCGACCCCAAGCTGGGAGTCCCGCTGCCAGAGAGAGACTACGGGGGAAACTGCCTCATCTACGACCCCGACAACGAGACTGACCCCTTCCACAACGTCTGGGTGAGGCACCGGGAGCCCTGAGGCGGGTGCCTCCCCAGGTGCGGCCCTCAGCCGGACCAGCCACTGCCCATGCCCTGGCCTCACCCCCCACGCCCCTCGGCCCATACGTGGGGTCTCCTGCTGGCCCTGAGACGTGCTCAGGCCCCATCGGTATGGGTGGTGCTCGGGGAGCAGGGGGCACCTGTTCGGGGGGCTGCCAGGCCGTGGTCTCCACAGCACCTCTGAGTCCTTGGCCGCTTTCTCGGGGTCTGGCTGGTGCTGCTCAGGTTTGGGCTGACCTGCCAGGGTGGGGGTGAGGCGGCTGTGCCCCAGGGTCAGGGTCACACCCTGTCACCCACAGGACAAGCTGGATGGCTTTGTTCCGGCACACTTTCTTGGCTGGTACCTGAAGGTACGTCACCTCCTGTCTCAGGCCGCCCCGTGCCGTGGGGTTGTCCTTGGGGTGCTCTGAGTGTGGTGGGAGGGTGATGCGCTGCA
Organism: Cacajao melanocephalus; assembly: GCA_963573385.1. Taxonomy (NCBI): domain Eukaryota; kingdom Metazoa; phylum Chordata; class Mammalia; order Primates; family Pitheciidae; genus Cacajao; species Cacajao melanocephalus. The sequence goes on along the minus strand of CAUYLG010014703.1, from coordinate 88,368 downwards.
CCCACCCAGAGGTTCACAGAGCTACGGAGCTCCCAGGCCTCCCAGAAGGCCTGGAGCTGAGCCCTGATCCTGGTGGGATCCCAGCTTGGTCCCGGGGCGGGGGGGTGGAGAAAGGCAGCAGAGCAGGAATTTCCGCCCCCGTCTGGGCTTGGGCACTGCCCATCCCCCTTCCAAGGGGGCCTGTGCTACCTGTGGGGCCAAGAGCAGTGCCCACTTGAACTGGCAGCCCCTGCACACAGCCTCGGCCGGCGTGGTAGAGGGACCTGTTTCCCCTGCAGAGCTTGGTATCAGGCCAGGGCATGGGACTGTTTTGTTTGCTGACAGTCATATCATCAAGGCTGCTGGAGGGGCAGCTGCCCACCCCACACTCACCCTGAGACCCCACTGGGGGCCGCCCACCCCACACTCACCCTGAGACCCCACTGGGGGCCGCCCACCCCACACTCACCCTGAGACCCCACTGGGGGCCCTGCCGGTGCTGTGGACTCTGAGGACGCTACCAGCAGGGGTGGGGCTGCGTGCCCCTTGGCCGGGCCTGCATGCTGGCTGAGGCGCTGGCTGAGGCCGTGCCCGGCGCGCGCTGCCCGCAGACGCTGATGATCCGGGACTGGTGGATGTGCATCATCGTGAGCGTCATGTTCGAGTTTCTGGAGTACAGCCTGGAGCACCAGCTGCCCAACTTCAGCGAGTGCTGGTGGGATCACGTAGGTGCCCAGCGCAGAGCCCGGGGCAGTGGGCGCAGGCCTGCGGGCATTCCAGGACCCCCTGTGCCCTGCGGGGTCCTTGGCGGGCGTTCCCCCACACCTGCTACCTCCTGCCCGCAGTGGATCATGGACGTGCTCGTCTGCAATGGGCTGGGCATCTACTGCGGCATGAAGACTCTCGAGTGGCTGTCCCTGAAGACCTACAAGTGGCAGGGCCTCTGGAACATCCCCACCTACAAGTACGTTGTGGGGCTGCAAGGGCAGGGCTGGGTGGGTGCCTACAGGTGGCAGGGCCTCTGGAACATTCCCACCTACAAGTATGTTGCGGGGCTGCAAGGGCAGGGCTGGGTGGGTGTTACCTGGAGGTGGCCTCAGCATCCGTGTCCCCATGCACCCTGAGCACCAGGCCCTTCCAGCGTGTGGCTCAGGAGGGATGACTGTGGGGCTTTGCCTCCTGGAACCTCCCCTCTGGCCTGCTGTCACTCAAGGCCAGGCGTCCCTCACGGTGGCCACGGCGTCACCCACTCAGCTCCCTCCTCGGTCCCCGCCAGCCTGGCTCGCACTCTAGGATCATCCCCTGTGCTTCTCCCTTCTTGGTTATGAAATAGTTGCAGGTACTTTGTCATTTTTACTTTGGAATTTAAAAAAGAAACAGAAGTCTAAGGAAAGGCCTGGAGGGCCGGGGTCAGGGGTCCCCTCCTGCCTGTGGGTGCCCCTGCCCTGCCCAGACACCTGCACACGTGGCCAGCTCACAGCACCATGACACCCTCTGAGGGGCTGCAGCCACTGCTCAGGCTGGAAGAGACTCTGAATGCAGAGGGCCATGGGGAGGCAGAGCTGGTGCCTGGGTGGCCAGACCTCAGAGAGCAGCCAGGCAGCAGCCGGGTGACCAGGAGCAGAGCTGGTCTGATGGTGTGGGGCAGGGATGAGAACCAGGAGCAGAGCTGGCAACGGTGCAGGGCAGGGTTTGGTGGGCTGCCGTCCTCAGGCTGCCAGCGCTGTGGTTCCCAGGGGCAAGATGAAGAGGATCGCCTTCCAGTTCACGCCCTACAGCTGGGTTCGCTTCGAGTGGAAGCCGGCCTCCAGCCTGCGTCGCTGGCTGGCTGTGTGTGGCATCATCCTGGTGGTAAGGCCTGACTGCCTCGCAATGGCGTGGTGGGCGGGGGTCCCAAGCAGAGCTGGTGCTCACCCCTCCTCCCACTAGTTCCTGCTGGCGCGGCGGGCGGGGGTCCCGAGCAGAGCTGGTGCTCACCCGCTCCTCCCACTAGTTCCTGCTGGCGGAACTGAACACGTTCTACCTGAAGTTTGTGCTGTGGATGCCCCCGGAGCACTACCTGGTCCTCCTGCGGCTCGTCTTCTTCGTGAACGTGGGTGGCGTGGCCATGCGTGAGATCTACGACTTCATGGATGACCCGTGAGGGCTGTCGAGGGCTGGGTGGAGACGCCCCCGGGGGCGGGGGGTGGGGAAGCAGAGCTCAGGAGGCCGGGGCCTAGGCGAGGCCGCCTGCAGGACCCTGTGGGGCTGGGGATGCTGAGCCCGCTGCTGCCCCTGCAGGAAGCCCCACAAGAAGCTGGGCCAGCAGGCCTGGCTGGTGGCAGCCATAACGGCCACGGAGCTGCTCATCGTGGTCAAGTACGACCCCCACACGCTCACCCTGTCCCTGCCCTTCTACATCTCCCAGTGCTGGACCCTCGGCTCCGTCCTGGTGCTCACCTGGACCGTCTGGCGCTTCTTCCTGCGGTGAGCGGGGTGGGGCAGGGCAGGTGGTTCCAAAGGAGGGCGGCTCTCCGGGTCTCCTGGCGCAGGGGCTGCGGGAGCTGGGTGCTGGTGGTGTCTCCCTGTGCCTGCCCCGGCCCTCTGGTTGCCTCTGTGGGAGTGTCTGGTGGGGGGTGCCCACTTGGGCCTTTCCTGACCCAGCCCTCGGGCCATCGCTCTGCACGGAGGGGTCCAGGCTGTGGCTGCCATCCAGGGCCAGGGTACCCGGCCCCCACCCAGCCAGGCCTGGACCTCCACAGGGACGAGGTGCCAGGTGTCCATGGGCCCATGGGGGTGCTGGTGTGGGAGCAGGTGGTGACGCCGCCCCCTTGCCCCCAGGGACATCACCTTGAGGTACAAGGAGACCCGGCGGCAGAAGCAGCAGAACAGGGACGACCAGGGCAGTGCTGTTGGCAACGGGGACCAGTGCCTGCCAGGGCTGGAAGAAGACCTGCTGGGGCCCGGGGTGGCAGAGGGCGAGGGGGCACCAGCTCCACACTGACCTGGGTCATGGCTGCCTCGAGAGCCCCGGCCTCTGTGGCCACCTCCTGTGTGAGTCCCACCAGGAGCCGCACGCCTGGTCTTGCCCCCAAGGTTTTCTCCCTTTGTCCCGTGCACTTGGCGAGGCTCAGGGCGAGGGTGGAGGAGGCCCCAGCGCAGCCTCTCTTCGTGTGCACGCGTGTGTGTGCGTGTGTGTGCTCACGTGTGGCCGCCTGTGGTGTGCACGTGTGCTCTTGGCTCCAGGCTTCTCCAGAGGCGGGAGCTGGCTGGCGTGGCAAGGGCGTGCTCTGAGACAGCAGGTCCCTCAGGAACCACGTCCTCCCTCCCCTTTCTGCACAGTCAGCCCCGTGGCCTCTGGCCCACCAAGCTCCCCGTCACCCAGCCATGGCGTGGCCCAGGCAGGGACATCTCGGTACCCTTTCTGCACTCTGTGGGCCCCAGGTGCACTGAGGCCCAGAGGAGCCTTTGCTGGCCCCACATCCACCTCCCGGCAGCACCTACGGGGTGTCGTCCACAAACACTCCGTGGCCGAGAGCAGCGGATCCAGCAGTGACGCTGAGCATCTCCTCCGAGTCTTCCTTTCACAGACCGCCCTGGAGGACGCGTGGACGGGGTCAGAGGTCACTGAACTGGCCCTTGGGACATCCAGTCAGGGCCGGGGCCTGGAACCTGGGTGCTGGGGCCCTGCTGCCTCCATGGCTCTGAGTCGAGGGTCATCTTCACGAGCAAAGAGAACCAATAAAGTGACGAAAGTCCGAGGCTTCAGCCCTCCCCACAGCTCCCCGTGTCCTGCTTTGGGGTCTGGTGCGGCCCCCCCAGCCTACCCTCACGCCCAGTGCCCACTGGGGGAAAGCCACACAAAGGACGGGAGGCACCGGGGTCAGCCTCAGCCTCCGCCTCTGAGCAAGGACTTAGCGCCTGCCCCGCCCCCCCGAGCAGAGCGGCCGCGGACACAGCCCCTCTGCTGGGGCTCCAGAGGGTCCAGGTCCACCCACCCTCTGCTGCGTTTGCTCCTCGCTGGGAGGCTGGGCTGGTGACCGCTGGCCAGTGGACACAGGATTCCTGGGAGACAGAGTCTCGTCCTGTCTCCCAGACTGCAGTGCGGGGGCACGATCTCCACTCACTGCAACCTCCGCCTCCCGGGTTCAGGCGACTCTCCTGTCTCAACCTCCCAAGTACCTGGCACTACAGGTGCCCACCACTACACCTGGCTAATTTGAGTATTTTTAGTAGAGATGAGGTTTCACCAGCTTGGCTGGGCTGGTCTTGAATTCCCAATCGCAGGTGATCCGCCCGCCTCGGCCTCTCAAAGTGCTGGGATTACAGACGTGAGCCACCGCACCCGGCCGACCACTGTTCTTAAAACTTTACCATGAAAATTTGCAAAAACACAAGTGGGGAGAAAAGGGGTCTCCTGGGCGCTGTTCCTCGCTGTGGGCATGCGTAGGGGGTGTCGGTGGCATTTTGGACACAGCCTGGGAGCCAGATGCACCCTCACCCCCTGCTCTTCCTTGGGCCCCAGGCTTCAAAGAGCTTTACTGTTGTTGTTACTGCTTTTGGGGAAAGTCTCAGCCCATTAAGACATGAGGCTGGAATGTGGAGACACAAGAGCAGCTTCCCGGGCTCAGCAGGATGGCGTCCTGTGGCCACCGCCTCACACCCAGCAGTCCCTTCTCCACAGTCACGGCCACTCACACCTTTGGCCTCTGCGCCCCTGCGGACGGGGTTCTTCCCGTTGCCCTGCCCCCCCCCCACCCTGTCCACCTCTGCCAGACATGCAGGGCATCAGCATTCTGTGCTGTGCAGGTGGCAGCTCGGACCCCTCAGGAGATGCCACCTCGTCTTCCCACTGCGGGGGCCCCTCCCCTCCACACCCCACGAGTCCCCACACCGCCAATCCACACTGCACCGAGCTCACACTGAGCCACGGGTCTGGGTGGACGTGGCGCCCTCCTCGCAGTCACCCTCTGCTCTTCCCTAAGGGGTGGGCAGCGGGTTGTGATCAGTCCTGGGTTCTGTTGCCCACCGTGTCCTGGAGGCGGCCCCTGGGAGCCGTCCTGGCAGCTCCTCAGGCCCAGACAGCACCCACGGGCTCCGGTTCTTCACCAGCCACTCCAGGCTCACCCTGGGTGTCTCTTACCCCAGGCATGCCTGGCACCACCCATTTCCCCAAAGAAAGAAAGAGCCCTGTTCCTCTGACTGGGGGTCACGGCTACTACTTAAAAGCTAAGATTCTGGGTTACTTTATTGTTACTTTTTTTTTTTTTGAGACAACATGATGGGTGGAGTGCCAAACGCCGTCTCCCAGGCTGGAGGGCAGTGGCGCAATCTCAGCTCACTGTAAACTCCACCTCCCGGGTTCAAGCGATTCTCCTGCCACAGCCTCCCGAGTAGCTGGGACTACAGGCGCGTGCCAGCACATCTGGCTGTTTGTATTTTCCGTAGAGACGGGGTTTCACCATGTTGGCCCAGCTGGTCTCCTCAAACTCCCGACCTCCCTCCCAAAAAGTGCTGGGATTACAGGCGTGAGCCGCCACGCCCGGCCCCGGGTCACTTTAAAGGGCTTTACTGGGCCAGGCCAATGGCTGACGCCTGTAATGCCCCCACTTCAGGAAGCCAAGACCAAGCACCAGCCTGGGCAGCATGGCAAGAGAGAAGCAACTCAGGCAGAGAGCAGCTCATGCCAAGTGGCATGGTGCACCCAATACCAGCACCCTCGCACCAGCACCCTCGCAGGGACCCCAGGAAGGACAAGAGCCCCTCCTGCCAACAAAAAGTGTTTGCTTTAATGATTATAAAGTGTCCAAAATACACTAGCAGAAATAAGCTGATCTGAGCGTTTCTCTTCAAATCTAGGATACGCAGGGTGAGAGCCCAGGGGTGCCTCGAGGCCGGGCTGTCCAGGTCTCAGGAGCCCGGCGGGCAGGAAGCGGCTTAGGCGATGATCTTCAGGGACGGCTTCTCCTCCTTCAGGGCCTCCAGTCGGTCCTCCACGTCCTCAGACCAGTAGACGTCGTAAATGCTGCACACAGGCCAGAAGGGAGGCGTAGGCAGGTGGCCCCGCCCACACCCTCGCCCGGCCCCGCCCAGCACATGCACGTACACCAGCTGCTGTAGCAGGCAGGCCGGCTGCCGCAGGCTCTCCACCAGCTGCAGGATGCCCGCGTCCCCCAGGCAGTTGTTGCTGAGGTCCAGCTCGCGCAGGCTGCGGTTGGTCAACAAGGTCGCGGCGAGGCTGCCACACATGCTGTCACTTGCTTCGCAGTCCCCCAGCCTGGGTGGAGCGGGGGGGGGGGTCAGGGTGCAGGCATGCCTGGCACTTCGCTGACCGGCCTGGGCCTGGGGGGCACGGCGGAGGCCCACGCCACAAAGCCCAAGCTCCGACATATACATGGACTTGGCTGCTTGGGACCCTTGGGTGCGGCCGTTCCCCAAGGCTCAGCCTTGGCAGCTTGTCTCACAGTCCCTCTGTGGCCCTGGGCAGGTGCCCGCCACCGACAAGGCAGGCACACACAGCCCCTCAGCAGGGCGCAGCAGACTGACTCCCCGAGCACCTCCCTCCTCCTCCAAGGGGGAGAAAGGAACAGAGGGAGACAATGTCCACCCACAGAGCCACACCCACCCCCGACTCCCCGCGTCCTCAACACTGCCTGGCCAAGTGGGGCTGAGAGGAGAAGCCAGCCACAGAGACCGAGGGGCAGCTGTGGGGAAACGAGGGAGGGTGTGGAGGGTCCTGAGAAAGGCACAGTGGACAAGACTTCAGGCTCCCGAGAGAGACTGGGGTACAGGCCAGACAAAGACGGTGGAGAAGACCCAGCACTCACTCCCCAGGGTGCAGCCGCACCCAGCCGGAGGCGGGCCAAGGAGCTGCGCTGGGCCTCTACAAAGTGGGAACCAAGGAAGCTGCAGGACCCCCACCCCCGGCAGTGGCTCAGGCAGAAAAAGCCTGCAGTGACCACAACCCAGGGTTCTTTGCCCCACCTGGAATGCCCACAGGGTTCCGGGAGCCAGGATGGCGTCCTCGGAGAGGGAACTGGAAATCCGTCAGGAGGAAGCCCGCGGGAAATGCAGCCACGACTCGGCCTGCCCAGCCAGCTGCCCAGGGCTCCCGGGCCTCACTCTGCACTTGGCACCCGGCCCAGGATGACCAGCCACCCATGGAAAGCCCCTGGCGAGAGGCACAGGTGAAGCAGCACACAAAAGATAAAACACTGATGGTGGAAATTCAGTAGACTGGTTGGCAAACGAGAACATCTCCCAGAAATAAGAACAAAACTTCGAAGAGACAGAACATTTGGGGAACACAATTAGCAGGCCAATCCAGGAGACCTCATGACAGGCTCATGGGCACACCAGAAAGAAAGGGACTGGGCGCGATGGCTCAAACCTGTAATCCCTGCACTCTGGGGGCCGAGGCAGGTGGATCAACTGAGGTCAGGAGTTCGAGACCAGCCTGAGCAACATGGTGAAACCCCATTTCTACTAAAAATACAAAAATCAGCTGGGCATGGGAGGCTGAGGAAGGAAAATTGCTTAAACCCAGGAGGCGGAGGTTGCAGTGAGCTGAGATCGCACCACTGCATTCCAGCCTGGGCAACAAGAGTGAAACTCAAAAAAAAAAAAAAAAAAAAAAACGAAAAAGAAAGGAGAGGAAAAATCACCAAAGGCATAATACTTTCTTAGGAGAACCAAGTATCTAGCACAATAAAAGAACCAAGACTCACATCAAGGCAAAGCACATGGAACCCCCAAACACAATGGGAAAGACGTCTTTAAAAGCTGCCGATAAGAAAAGCACATCGTGCACACAAGATCACAGTGGCTCACACCTGTCATCCTAGCACTTTGGGAGGTCGAGGCAGGTGGATCACCTGAGGTCAGGAGTTCGAGACCAGCCTGAGCAACATGGTGAAACCCCATTTCTACCAAAAATACAAAAATCAGTCAGGCATGGTGGTGCACCCCTGTCATCCCAGCTACTGGGGAGGCTGAGTCTGGAGAATTGCTTGAACCCGGGAAGCAGAGGTTGCTGTGAGCAGAGATCATGCCACTACACTCCAGCCTGGGTGACAAGACTCCATCTCAAAAAAAAAAAAAAAAGATCACAGTGGATTAAGAATCAGAACAGCACAGTCCTCCCTGGAAGCCTGAAAATGATGCAGCATCACCTACCAACTCTACGGAAACATCTGTAGCCCCAAATTCTATACCCAGCTGAATTTGTAGCCCAGAATTCTATACCCAGCTGAATGACCCAAGGGCAGAGCGGATGCACAACACCTCCAAAAATTACCTTCTGCAGAACCCATTCTTAGGAAGCTGCAAGACAACGTGCTTTAACAAAGGGAGGAAACCTGTAAGGACATCCTGACCCAGGGTTCCTGCATGGCAGGAAGGTGGGCGGAGCTTCCAGGAAGATGGACCACAGGGCGGCCAGGGCACGCTGGAGCCCCATAAAGCTATCAGGCTTCATGAACCAGGATCTCCGACTCTGATCAAAGTTAAAATGAGAACTAAGCCAGAGTGGTGCTGCCACCCTGCCTTCCCCAGCACACCAACACACACCTGTTCTCACATGGATGCTCGTACTCACACACGTGTTCTCACATGGATGCTCGTACTCACATACGTGTTCTCACACGGATGCTCGTACTCACACATGTGCACATGAGCTCCCAAATATGCGTACTCATGTCCCTCACACACTCACCAGAGTGACCGCAGCACGGAGCCGGGCTGGTCCAGGCCCTGGCAGAGCTCCCGCACTCCTGCATCCTTCAGCTTGTTGTTGCTTATCTGCAGCTCCAGGAGAAACTTATTCTGGGCCAGCACTGAGCTGAAGTGGGAGCAGCAGGCAGCTGTGAAGCTGCAGGACTTCACCCTGTGGACACGGACAAGGACTGAGGCCTGGCAGGGGCCCAGGCTGGCCCACAGCTGCAACTAGCCCTTCCCCTACAGGCCCCACGTAAACCTGAGCAGAAACATCCGAGAGCCTCCCAGCTTGTGGGCACCTGTGGCTGGTCCTCAACCACCAAACCACGGGCTGCTCCCTGGCCCATGCATTCTGAAGGTCAGAGCTGAGCCCAGCACCTCCCCTGGCCTCCTCAGTCACCCTGGCCCTCTCTTGGGTGACAGGGTCCCATCCCGCCAGCCACACTCACCACAGCAACTCCAGCTGGCAGCCAGGCTCCAGCAGGCTCTCACACAGCAGCCGGGCACCCTCATCCCCAAGCTCGTTGCCAGCCAGGCTGAGCTCCTTCAGGCTGTCCTTGGCCCTGAGGACACGGCACAGGTCCCCGCAGCTCTTGGCGGTGAGGCCACACTCCCAGATCCTGTGGGAGATGGACCCCCATGGACTTTCCTCAGCACTGTGGCATGGCCTGGGGCGCGTCCAGGAGGCGGGGGAGGGATGGGGGAGGGCTCCAAGGATGGCCGAGCCCCTGACCCTGTGGGAGGAGGCCTCGGGGAGGTGACTCACCAGAGGGTCCTGAGCCTGGAGCTGGGGTGCAGCAGCCCCGGGCACAGCTCTGCGATGCCCACGTCGCCCAGCTTGTTGCTGCCCAGGGCCAGCTCCCGCAAGGAGGCCTTGGAGGCCACAAGGCTGCACAAGTCCCTGCAGTTGTCCGAGGTGGCACCGCAGTTCTCCAGCCTGGGATGCAAGTCACGCATGAGGCAGCACCGGACCCCCCCCGTGCCCGCACCCGGCACCCCCCCAAGGCCCAGCACCTACTTGAGCGTCTCCAGCTGGCAGGGGGAGTCCTTCAGGCCCTGGCACAGCGCGCGGACGCCGGCCTCATTGATGTTGTTGTTGCTGACCGTGAGCTCCTTGAAGTCCGGCTTGGCCCCGAGCACCGAGGCCAGGGGCTCGCAGCTGGCAGCGGAGAGGCTGCAGTACTCCAGCCTGCGAGGCAGACCGAGCTCAGCACCACGTGGGAATGTGCGCCAGCCGAGGCCATGATGCCAGGGAGTGTGGGGGTGCTGGCGTCTCATCTTCCCCCCAGCCTCCTCCCGCCTGGGCACCAGCTGGGAGTGCTGAGCGCCCCCTAGAGACTCATCCAGGGCAGCTGCTCAGGGACAGCCAACCAGAGGCTCAGGCCTCTGTGGACACTGGCATTCATTCCTTCTGGAAACCCCTCACTAACCAACGGCCCCACCTCAGACTCTGGGACCCAGCCAGGCCCAAGAGAAAGAAACCAGCCTCCGGAGGGCCGGGCCGCCTGCCATGCCGGCTGTGGTCAACTCTCGGCGGCCGGGCCCCCCACACACTGGGGTGCTGAGGGCAGCCTGACTCACGGCCACGTATCTGTGCCCACTGTCAGGTCCCAGGACAGCTGCTCCGTGCCAAGGGCAACTGGAGGGGGAGGGAGGGTGACGACAGAGCCCCCCAGGGACCCTGTGACCTGCGTCATCAATGCTCCTGGCAGGTGCCATGCTGTGCAGGGGCTGCTGGAGGACAGGCAGCGGGGAGCACAGCTCCAGGAAGGGCACACACTCACTGCAGCTTTTCCAGGCGGCACTGGGGGTCCAGGAGTCCCTCACAGAGCAGCTGCAAGCCCGCATCCCCCAAGAGGTTGTCACTGAGGTGCAGCTCTTGCAGGTTGGGCAGGGAGTGCAGTGTGCCAGGCAGGACCCCGCAGCCGGCCCCCGTCAGGTAGCAGTTCTGGAAGCTGGAGCAGACCTGGCTGTCAGCAGGGCTCCCCTAAGCCAGCTACCGCCCACTTCACCTGCCGGAGCCGGGAGCCCGGAGTGGCGCCCTGCAAACGGCAGGCCTATACCTACTCCTTCCCTGGACGGGATCTGGGGTACGCGCGTGGCTCAGCCCAGGGAAGCCTTGTCTGCAGAAACCCCCTTCAGCAGGGGTCTGGGAGAGCCAGCTAGAGGCTCAGGCCTCTGTGGACACCAGCATTCCGGTGATGCCAGAAGCCCGGGGATGGCGGGAAGGGCCAGACCTCAGGCACAGGGGCTGGGACAAGGCAGGAGGGGCCCTGTGCCCCCACTGTGAGGCCACCAGGCCGGTCAGCCTCTGGCTGATACCGGAAGTGCCCGCTGCCACCACCTGTCCACCCACGAGCCTGGCAGCTCTGTCCCCTGCGGCCGGGCTCCTGAAGCAGGCCACACGGGGCAGAGGTGGCACCAGGCCCCGCCTCACCTCAGCTTCTGGATCTTGCAGGGGGAGCTCTGCAGAGCCTGGAGCACGCACTGCACGCCAGCATCGCCCAGCTGGTTGCCACACAGGTTGAGCTCCGTCAGCGCAGCGTTGGCCTGGAGTGCAGAGCTGATGTCCTTGCACTGGGCCTCTGTGAGGCTGCAGTTGTACAGCCTGCGACCAGAACCCAGGGTCAGGCGGGCCACGGCTGGCGCCGGCCTCAGACCCCACCGCCCCGCCACGCGCAGGGGACGGTCATCAGTGGGCCCAGAAGACAGCAAGGCGAGTCGCACGGGGCGTCGTAGAAATGAAACGTGAGCTGTGAAAGTTCTCAGATGCTCGCACGCAGGCAGACGTGTGCCTGGCCTAACACGTTCTTCACGCCGCCCGTGCGGCACTCACCTCCAGGTCTGTCTCCAGGGAAAAAGCAAACCTGTCCGAGGTAACAGCTATGGGACCTGCCTGGAGCAGGACACGGCTCGGTGTTCAGACACAGGAGCAAACAAACGGTAACACCAGCTTCTAACGTGATCCATGAATGTACTCAAGTTCTTCCTGATGAATGAGTAACTGAATAAATACAGCTAAGAAGAAAACCAGGTCTTGCTCACAAAAGGGCAATCGATAAACGTGGAGAAAAGGGCTGGGTGCGGTGGCTCACGCTCGTAATCCCAGCACTGTGGGAGGCCGAGGCAGGCGGATCACCTGAGGTCAGGAGTTCTAGATCAGCCTGACCAACACGGTGAAACCTCATCTCTACCAAAAATACAAAAAGTAGTCAGGCGTGATGGCACATGCCTGTAATCCCAGCTACTCGGGAGGCTGAGGCAGGAGAATCGCTTGAACCCGGGAGGCGGAGGTTGTGGTGAGCCGAGGTCGTGCCACTGTGCTCCATTCTGGGTGACAGAGCAAGACCCCGTCTCAAAAAAAAAAAAAAAAAAGAAAGAAAGAAAAGAAAGGAAGAAAGGAAGAAATTACAAAATCCTAACAGGACAGATCTCACAGGAACCACCGTCCGGCAGGAGCCTCTGATGCTGAATGCGGCAGGCAGGCCGAACGCAGACATGGAGTGAGCAGAGCCTGAGCACCTCAGGAACCCGTGGAGCGCCTGTGGTCCAGCACTCGGGAGGCTGAGGCAGGAGGATCCCTCGAGCCCAGGAGGGCGAGGCTGCAGTGAGCCATGATTGAGCCACTCCAGCCTGGGTGACAGAGCGAGGCCCTGTCTCTAAAAACAAGAATTTAAAGTATCTCTCGAAGGCACTGATGGTACCAGAAGGAAAAGCGGTGGTGTCACCACGGAGAGGGCGTCAGGGTGCGCCTGGCAGGCCCTACGGCGTCTCCCCGAGTTCTTCCTAAAAGTGCACGGCTTCAACCATGGGAAACCATCAGACACACCCCAACAGAGGACACCCTACGTCCGCCCGGCCAGACACTCGGACCACCAAGAACCCAGAGAGAGAAGGGGACAGGAAGAGGAAAAGGGCAGGGTGGGAGGGCAGACTGCTTGGAGGTGCTGGCCGGCACCGGCGTCCCCAGTCCACAGGACCGCGGAGCCGCCTCGGCGGGGGAGGGCCGCCCCGGCGGGGGAGGACCGCGCAGTCCTCCCCGCCCCTCTGCAAGCCTGACACTACTTCAAATAACCAGTTAAAAAGAGAAAAGATGAGGCCCACGCAGGCACTCGTGTCCTGCTTGTGAAGCCGCTGGGTTTGTGAGGACCTTGAGGGCCGAGGACTCCCAGCCCCAAGCTTGGCAGGGACAGCCAGTGCCCACGGATGCCCATTGACCCCTTAGTGGGGTTAGGGAGAGGGGCCAGGACGCTGGAGCCAGAGACCCACTGGCTACTGCCCGCCCACCTCGGCCCACGCTGCATGAGCCCAGAATGATTTTACATTCCTAAATGGTCAAAAAGCAACACAAGAATCACATTTCACGCATGTGGAGGCTGCACGGAATTCACACCCCGCCTATAAACAAGGCGTTCCACAGCAGCGCGCCCTTCAGAGGGAGCGGCCACCCACAAGCCTGCCCCGCCAGTGCCCCAAAGCCACCCCGAGGACAAGCGTACCTGACCGCCTGGCACTGCTGCATCACGGGGAGCAGCTCGGCCCACCTAGCATCGCTCAGCTTCTCGAACTGGATGTCCACGTGCTGCATGTCCACACTCATGGCGGAGGTGGGGAGCGGCCTGCGTCGGGGGCAGAGGGAAGAGAACGTCTTGGTAGAATCCCCTCACAGTTTTACCAGCTGGAGAGTCTGCAAATTCTGCCACAGGGCTGACAGGACGAGCCCGGCCTCTCCCGGGCCAGCACCTCCTCTTCAGCACCTTCCCACCTTTGTCTCCAGGAGCAGGGACCAGAACCCACCCCTGGAAAGGCCACCATGGGCATCAGAGCTTGGGGACACAGATGCCAGCCCACCTCCTGGCCGACACCACCCAACCTCTGTGGGCACCTCCTCCTGCCCCACAGAGACAGGGACAGCAGCAGCCCAGGAAGCCCGGCCTCTCACTTGCCTGGGCAAGGACAGGGTAGGGGTGGGTGGTCGGAGACCCAGGCCGGAGAGCAAGGGGGCCTGTGCCTCACTCTGGGCACAGGCGGACTGGGTGGGCCAGGCGCTGCCCATAAAGCCCGAGACCTCGCAGGATGCCAGGATCCTGGACCCCAGCATCCCCCACATGACCAGGCTCCACGGCCCTAAAACAGCTGGCAGGAGGGGCACCAGCCACAGTGTCCTGCACAGGGCAGAGCAGGTGGGGTAGGCACTCTGGGTGTCAGCTTCCATGCCCCCTTCTGGGGCTAGGGACTCTGCACCAGCCCAGGGCACGCCCCCTGCCCCACAGCATGCCAGCCTACACGGAGGCCAGCTGTCAGGCTAGCTGGGAGAGGTCAGCCGGGGACGGGCACAGCTGCCACACCCTGAAACCTCCTGAATGAATGAGACCGGCTGCCCTGAGAGCCCAGCTCAGGCACCCACCTTCCAGGGGCCTGGGGAAGGAAGTGGTCAGGCTGAGACAGCCACCCCAAAGCCTGGTAGGTGGATACATTCCCAGAGCACCTCCCAAACACTGGCCTGGGGGCCTCAGCAGGGCAGGAACCTGGAGAGGAGAGGGGGACCCTGGAGGCAGCAGTCCTGATGCCATGCTGGGGGGAGGGGCAGGCGCTCTCATCCAAGAGCCACAGAAAGCCGGCAGGACGCACTCCGGGAATGACGAAAGCCCAGCTGCCCTGAAACCCTGGCTTCCTGAGGCTGTGTGCCTGGCACTCCCTGCCCAGTGCTGGTTCTGAGGCAGCCAGCCCACTCTGGCTGAGTGGAGGGAAGAGGCCCCTGGTACCGACCGGGAGGAAAGAGTAAGGCTGCGTTTGGGTCCACATGCCTCAGCGCCGGGCCTGCAAGGATGCTGTGGCAAAGGGCGGTGACACCCCACGGCCCCACACGGAGGAACAGAATCCGCCCAGCCCCAAGCATGTGAGCAAACCCAACCAGGGCGTGGTTGCCCAAACCCTGACTCCAGAATCGAGTCATCGGGAGGCACTGTGGAAGGGGGGGCAACAGAGCCTCAGGTGGGCGCTCCCTGAATCCAGCCTGAGAGTCCTGTGTCCTCTGCACCCAGACGAAGGTGACCCCAAGGTGTCTTCCTCCTGAGAAAGCTTGGTGGGTGCTCAGGGCGGCCAGCACTCCCGTGACCATCTCAGACTAGGGCTGTGGGAGGGCTCAGTCCCCACCACTCAGGCTTGGCCAGACCCTGCTGTATCCCCAGGGCTGCACCCTGGAGCCGGGAAGGCGCCTCTGAATCTGTATGGGGCACTGAGCCCACTGAAGACCCCATGACAATGTGGGTGTGTCCGCCCGTCTCTGTGCCTGGAGGAGGCCCCCAGCCCCTACTCAGCCAGGGCTAAAAGCACATTCAGGCCGCCGCCGCCGCCAGCCTGCTATGGTCGAGGCAAGAGTCTGACCCGCGGCCCTGACGGTCCCTTATCCAGAGACCAGACCTTCTCAACCTTCCCGAGGTCTCCGCAGCCCCCACGGCCTGAGCCCCACCCTGGGGAGCCACATGGGAGGGAGCCGTCTGGAGGTCGCTTCAGGTCCTTCGGTTCCGATGTGACCAGGTCGTGGACGCGGGGCCCCCTCTAGGGAGACACGGGCCACGCTCAGGTGACACGCAAAGGTTCCCGACCGTGCGACCCCCGCCCCCACCCCGCGTCGGGTGGCTGAACCCGCTAGTTCTGGACACTCTGCCCCGTACTCAAAGGCTGGGACGGGACCTCAGAAAAACACGCAGGGGCTGTCCCTCCTCTCGTCCCCGCCCGCGCCGGCTCAGCCCAGAACGCTCACCCGGCCCCACCCCCCGCCCCCTACCTCCGTGCTCCCTCTGCCGAGGGGGGGATGGGCGGAGCCTCCAGGCGGGGCGGGGCGGGCCCGGAGTCCGCCCTGGGGGCTGCGCCCGCTGCCCTCGCCCACCTGACCCTCTGGGCCCGCGCCCAGTGTCACTACCACGGCCTTCCCACTCCCCGCTCCCCGCCGGGTCCAGGGGGAAGCCTGACATCCGCATCCCGTTTGCCCGTTTGCCACAGTCTGGCCCCAACCAGCCTTTCCATTTCACCTCCCGAACGGGCGCCGGCACCGCCCTCCCCAGACGGTCCCTCCAGCTCCCGCAGCCCCGACCGCCCAGGAGGGACCGGCCCGGCCCCTTCCCACAAGCAGCCCGTATTCCAGGAATTCCCCAAACACTGAAATAAAGCAAACCTGAGCCACCCGTTTCTGCTGCCAGACTGGAGCCGATGGAAACAGCTGCCGGTAGTTTGTTGTGGTTGAGGCGGAATGGGCGAGCCCGGGCCGTCCTGAAAACTTTGTAACACCCTCCGTTTCCATCAGGCAAGAGTTCCCCATGCCTGAGCTCGGGAAACGTTCAAAAATCTTTTGTTTGGTCCCGCCTTTCTGGACCAAACCAAGGTATCCTAAATGTGTTTCGTGGATGTCTCACGTCTCTCTAAAATGCCTAAAACCAAGCTGCGTGAAAGTGACAGTGCAGAATGTATCATTAAAAAAAAAACCGAGCTGCCCCAACCACCTTGACACACGTTCTCATGATCTCCTGAGAGCTTTGTCACCTGCCACACTCACTCATATTTGGCTCAGAATAAATCTCTTCAAATATTTTACACTAACTTTTTTTTTTTTTTGAGACAGAGTTTCACCCGTTACCCAGGCTGGAGTGCAGTGGCACGATCTCGGCTCACCGCAATCTCCACCTTCTGGGTTCAAGCAGTTCTCCCGCCTCAGCCTCCCGAGTAGCTGGGACTACAGGCGTGAGCCACCACGCCCGGCTCAATACCTTGATTTTAACCTCCTAAAACTCACTTTGGGCTTCTGAGCTCCAGGCCTATAAAACAACCTGTCTGTGGCAAATTTGTTATAGCAGGGATGAGAACATAGCTAACTGCAGCATCCTCCTCCAGGGCTCAAGTGATCCTCCTGCCCCCGCGTCCCAAGTAGCTGGGACTACTGGCATGCATCATGCAACTGGCTAATTTTTTCTATTGTTTGTAGTGATGGGCATGCACCACTAAATTGGCCAGGCTAGTCTCGAGCTCCTGGGCTCAAGCGATCCGCCCGCCTCAGCCTCCTAAAGTACTGTGATTACAGGCTGCGCCAGAGCGCCCAGCCCAATGTAACTTTTATTTGAGACGGAATTTCACTCTTGTCCAGGCTGGGGTGCAGTGGTGCAATCTCGGCTCACTGCAACCTCTGCCTCCTGATTTCAAGCGATTCTCCTGCCTCAGCTCCTGAGTAGCTGGGATTACAGGCCCCTGCCACAACACCGGCTAATTTTTGTATTTTTAGTAGAGACGGGTTTTCACCATGTTGGCCAGGCTGGTCTCGAACTCCTGACCTCAGATGATTCGCCCGCCTTGGCCTCTCAAAGTGCTGGGATTACAGGTGTGAGCCACTGCGCCCGGCCCCCATGTAACTCTTAATGGCCACATCCTGTGCAGTCTCCTGCTTGTATTCGGTTTACTCAGCCAATCGCTAAGGCAACCTTTAAAACTGATTTCAGATTTTCAGGCTTTCCACCATTCTAGAAGAGGGCCCGCCTGGTTCTAAGGCCCTTCTGAAACACTGCCAAACCGTCCTCAGGAAAGGGTGCCTAAGTCCTCTGGCTTCCCCAGAGGCGCGTGGGCACCTTGGCTGGAGCCTCTCCCAAACACAGGACGTGCCTGGGGCGTCTTCGTCATTTCCACCAACCCCCAAGTGCCGTCCCAGTTACGTTACTCTCCTCCCCGCAGCACCAGGCGGCAGCTTCGCGGCCCGACATCCTGTCCACGGGTGGTGCCGGGGCGAGGCTCCGCAATGGAGGGCGGAGGACCCTCCTTCCCCGACCGAGACCGCCCACCTTTCCCCCAACGTCCAGTGGTGGGAGCCAAGCGAGTCTTCACCAGGGCGGCCATTCCCAGAAGGCTGCTCCTTTGGGGAATAAGGCCACGGCTTACGGGATTTGGGGAAGAAAGCTCGGCTAGGCCAGCGTTGGTTACGCAGCTCGCTGACACCCAAGGAACTAGGGTGCTCGGCGCGCGAAGACGAACCACGCAGGCGCAGCCGCGACCCCCGCGCAGGGACTTCCGGCGCGCCCCTAAGGGCGGCTCGCGATGTGATGACGTCATCAGGGCGCGCCACCTACGCCGGGCCATGTCGTGCCGCTGCCTAGCGCAGCCTCCGCACCACCTAGCCGGCCCCTACCCCGGCACCCCCCCACCCCGCCCCGCCGCGGGAGCACGTGTCTCGCCGGCGCGGCAGGGGCCTCCGGCGCAGCAGGGGCCTCCGTAGCGCCGAGCGCGCGTGCAAAGGAAGCCCGACCAAGGCCGGCGCGGGGAGGCCTGGCGACAGGCTGACGCACTGCTGGAGCTACTGACCTCGGGACGGCTGGTGGACGGTCGCGGGCCTGGAGACCGAGAGCTAGACGGCGAACTGCCTTCTCGAGCGTGCGGAACGGGATGAATGAGTCCACAGCTCCAGCCGCCAGAGTCAAGAAGCCGGCAGGTGGGCGTGGCTCGATGCGGGGGGGCGGGGACTAGTGGGCAGCACTCGGCGAGGGGGCGGGGCCTTATGGGCGGGGCCTTATGGGCGGGGCTCGTTCGGGGACGGGGACTGGTCGGCGAGGCTCGGCGAAGGGGCGGGGCCTGGCGGGGCACAGTCTTGTTGCCCGGGCAGGGTATGGTGCGCGTGACTCGGTTCGGGGCCCGGAAGAGTCTCCTTTGGGGGCGGGGCCTTCCCTGGTAGGTGGGGCCTGGTGCCAGGGGCCGGGGCTGGTTAAGCGCTGGCGCTTTTTGCGGGCCTCGCGCCGGCCGACAAGTCTCAAATTCCTTAGAATCCTCGGAGGAGGAGACCGGATCCCGGAGCGGCGGCGGCGCTGTTGGAAGCGGAATCCCAGGCGCGGGCCCCGGAGAAAGCGGCCGCCTCGGGCCAGAGGGATCCGAGAGGAGCTCCGCGCGTCGGGGTCGCTACCTCGGTAGAGGGGCTCGTTGGCGCCGAGCTCGCGACCCCCGAGGGAGCCGCAGCCCCGCGGTCCTCGCCGCCCGTGCCCGCCACCAGCTGCCGCCTTCGTTTCGTGGGACCCCCGCCCGCAAGACTCGCGGAGCTGCGGCCTCCTCCCCAGCGTTCTGAGCGGGGCCGGAGCTGCTCCCGCGCCCCCTCTGCGGCCGACGTCTGGACAGCGCTGCGCGGAGCCCTGGCGCTGGGGGGCGCAGGCCGCGTTCCAGACCAGCCTGGGAAACGCAGAGCGCCCCCGCCTCCACGAAAAGTGGGTTTCTTTAAGTTTTTGACTAGTCCCCAATTCGCAGAATTGACATTTTGGCAAATGAAGATGGCAAGTAAGGAAACTGTCAGATTTGTTCTTTAGCGGTGTGTTAAACGTCACCTCTGACCGCCCTTTTTTTTTTTTTTTTTTTTTTTTTTTCAATTGAGACAGAGTCTCACTCAGTCACCAGGCGCCAGGCTGGAGGGCAGTGGCGCAACCTCGGCTCACTGCAACCTCCGCCTCCCAGGTTCAAGCAATTCTCTTGCCTCAGCCTCCCGAGTAGCTGGGACTACAGGCGCGCACCACCACTCCCAGCTAATTTTTTGGCATTTTTCGTAGAGACGGGGGTCTCACCATGTTGGCCAGGATGGTCTCGATCTCTTGAGCTCGTGATCCGCCCACCTGGGCCTCCCAAAGTGCTGGGATTACAGGCGTGAGCCACCGCGCCCGGCCCTCTGACTGCCTTTCTGCTTTCTGGTCTTGCTCCATTGCTCAGGCTGCACTGCAATGGCGATACCAGCTCACTGCAGCCTCCGCTTCCCGGGCTACAGTGATCCTCTGACCTCAGCCTCCCGAGGAGCTGGGACTGCAGGTGCCACCACGCCTGGCTGATTCTTTTGTTGTATGTATGGAAGAGGTCTCCCTGTGTTGCTCAGGCTGGTCTTGTACTGGGCTCAAGCGAACCTCCAGCCTCAGCCTCCCATAGTGCTGGAATTACTGGCATGAGCCACTGCGTTCATCCTGTTCATCTTTAAAAGTGGTTCGGCTGGGTGCAGTGGCTTAAGCCTGTAATCCCAGCACTTTGGGAAACTCCGGAGGGCAGATCACCTGAGGTCAGGAGTTCAAGACCAGCCTGGCCAACATGGTGAACCCTCGTCTCTACTAAAAATACAAAAATTAGCCGGGCAAGGTGGTGCGCACCTGTAATCCCAGCTACTGGGGAGACTGAGGCAGGAGAATCGCTTGAACCCAGGAGATAGAGGTTGCAGTGAGCAGAGTGCCACTGCACCACAGCCGGGGCAACAAGAGCGAAACTCTCAAAAAAGGGGAAAGAAAAGGAAACTCCATCTCAAAAAAAAAAAGGTGGTTCCCACACACACACCCAGGAAAGCTCGGGCCGGGAGGCAGCCCCCCTGGCTGTGACCTTCATCCTGTACATGTGACCAGCAGCTGATTATTTAACCCTCTAAGTTTTGGAGGCTGGATGTGAGGTTTAGAACTCATCACAGGAAGCTAGAAGGATGCAGCCAGCTGATTCCTGGGCTGGCTGTCTTGATTGCTGCAAGAATTACATTTTTGGGAAAGCTGCTAAAATGTTCCGGTTTCACTTCATTATTTTCTGTGCCATGACCTCTTACATTTGTTCCTGGCAGTTCCCATAAGAGTGAAGAAAATGTTTAAAATGGCTGTTTGGACTCCCCAGAGGTGGAGGCTGCAGTGAGCCGAGATCACACCACTGCACTCCAGCCTGGGCAACAGAGCAAGACGCCATCTCAAAAAACAAAACAAAACAAAAATACATCTTGAAGTCAGGCATTGAACGCCCTCTCACGATTCTTTCCCAGAGCTGTTTTGATGATTGTAGGACCACTGAATCACCACACACAGAAACACAGGCCCATGAGCACACAAACATGTGCAATACAAATATAAGTAAATGCACACCATGACCCAGTGACATTTATCCCAGGAATGCAAGGCTGGTTCAACATGAAATATGAGCCAACGGAATTCACCATATTCATATATGAAAAGATAAAAACACCAGACATGGTGGCTGACATCTGTGATCCCAGCACTTTGGGAGGCAGAAGCAGGAGGATTTTCCAGGTCAAGACCAGCCTGAGCAACATGGTAAGACCTGATCTCTAAATAAATAAAAAGACAAAAAACATATCATCATTTCAGTAGACTTAGAAAAGGCATTTGAGGCCGGGTGCAGTGCCTCACGCCTGTAATCGCACCACTTTGAGAGGCCGAGGCGGGCGGAACACGAGGTCAGGAGTCTGAGACCAGCCTGACCAACATGGCGAAACCCTGTCTCTACTGAAAATACAAAAATTAGCCGGGCTTGGTGGTGTGTGCCTGTCATCCCAGCTACTCAGGAGGCTGAGACAGAATTGCCTGAACCTGGGAGGCGGAAGTTGCAGTGAGCCCAGATCACGCCACTGCACTCCAGCCTGGGTGACAAAGTGAGACTCCGTCTCAAAGTCTCAAAAAAAAAAAAAAGGCATTTGGCAAAATTCAGCAGCTTTACAAAGCTTCCAGAAATCTAGGAATAGAAGGGAATGTCTTTAAACTGATAAAAAGGCATCTATTAAAAAAAGAATCTGGCCTTTGTGGTTCCTGCGAGGGAGACTTTAAATCTTTGTTGTTTTTTTTTTTTTTAAGACAGAGTCTCACTTTGTCACCCAGGCTGGAGTGCAATGGTGTGGTCGCGGCTCACTGCAACCTCCTCCTCCTGGGCTAAAGCGATTCTCCCACCTCAGCCTCTCAAGTAGCTGGGACTACAGGTGTGCCATCACACCTAGCTAATTTTGTGTTTTTAGTAGAGACGGGGTTACATCAGATTGGCCAGGCTGGTCTTGAACTCCTGACCTCAAGTGATGTGCCCACCTCAGCCTCCCAAAGTGCTGAGATTACAGGCATGAGCCACCGCACCTGGCCTTAAATCCTCGGAATTTTCTGAGTAATAATAGTGTCTTTGGTTTAGCTAAGAGATGAGCTGACCCAGGAAGGGGGTCGGTCACCAGAAAGACCAACAAGCCTGCTGTGTCCTGCTCCCGGGTTCCTTGGCTTCTAGGCACTCTCAGCCAACAGAGCAGGGGAACACCCGTGTGTACAGTAACATGGGTGCACTCACCTATGAATATTTCCACTTGGCAAGCAGGTGTATCCCTATGAAGCCGATGAGTTCTCTGGTGCCCGTGTGTGCGTGTGTGCATATATGTCCCCCTGCGTGTGTGCACGTGTGCACATACACACATGTAGGAGGTGCCTGTTCACTTTTTTTTTTTTTGAGATGGAGTCTCACTCTGTCACTAAGGCTGGAGTGCAGCTGCACATCTTGCCTCACCGCAACCTCCACCTCCCAGGTTCAAGTGATTCTCCTGCCTCAGCCTCCCAAGTAGCTGGGATTACAGGCTCGCGCCACCATGCCCGGTTAATTTTTTGTATTTTTAGTACAGACGGGGGTTTCACTATGTGGCCAGATTGGTCTCGAACTCCTGACCCCAGGCGATCCGCCCGCCTAGGCCTCCCAAAGTGCTGGAATTACAGGCGTGAGCCACCGCGCCCGGCCGCCTGTTCGCTTTATAACTTGGGGACCGTATTCCATTCCCATAACCCGGAGGATCAGGCACGCACGAGCGTCAGACACCCACAGGTGGGGCGGGAAACGCAGCGAGTGCGGAACCGGACGCCCAGGAGCCGGCCCGGGGGTGCGCGCGGCGGGGCCACTGGACAGACTCGCAGCGCCCCCTCCTGGACGCGGCGGCGGCGCGCGAGGCGGGCGCTGCCCCGGATGCGCAAGCGAGGCCGGGACTCGGGCGCCCTCTGCCGGCCGCTCTCGGGGCCGGGGCGGGCGGGGGGGGCGTGTCTCCCCGGTCACGTGACCTGAACCCTCAGGCCGAGAGGACCCTGCGGCCCGAACACGCCGCGCGCTTACGAGGCCGCGGAACGCGGGGGACGGCTTCTCCGAAAGCCGCGCGGACCGTTCCTGTGTGTCCGCTGTGCAAACCGGTCCTTCCCCCAAAGACCTGCTGCCCAGCCTTTCTCAGGTAAGAACTCCCCAAAACCGAGAAGACATTTTCAGAACATACGAGTACACACAGGAGGGAAATCACCGGCAGCTCCCCCTCGGCCACGCGCGTCACACAGGCACACGCGCTGGTCACAGACGAGCTTCAGTATTGCTTTTTTTTTTTGAGACCGAGTTTCACTCTTGTCGCCCAGGCTGAAGTACGGTGCTGCGACCTCGCTCACCACAACCTCTGCCTCCCGGGTTCAAGCGATTCTCCTGCCTCAGCCTCCCGAGTAGCTGGGACTGCAGGTGCACCACCACATCCGGCTAATTTTTGTATTTTTAGTATAGATGGGGTTTCATCACGTTGGCCAGGCTGGTCTCGAACTCCTGGCCTCAAATGATCTGCCCACCTCGGCCTCCCTGGGATTACAGGCGTGAGCCACCGCGCCCGGCCTATTATCGAATATTTCAAACATACAAACAGGTTTTCAAAAAATAATGAGCCCCAGGCCTGACCTTTCCCCTTAAACACATGCTCCGAGCCCCCGAGTCGAGCTCTCCCCTCTAACCAGGGTCTGCCGGAGGCCTCCCCCTGCTCCTTCCCAGACGAGTGAGGGCCTCTCCTGCACCTCTGAACCATTTGGAAACGCCGCGCGGTGCGCACCTGCCCACCAGCTGCTGGTTCCATTTAGCAGAATTGGGGTGGGAATTGTCCATATTGAGACTCACGTAGTTTATTCGTCTTAGCTGCTGTTGACCGCTCCTGCCTGAACACCAGCATTTACTGATTGATGCTCCTGTCCTGTCTGACTTTATCCCACTGCAAACGCTCCCAACACCAGCGCACTGCGGGCCTCTGTGTGCCCCGGCACAGGGCAGACGCCCTGACAGGCTCAGTCGCCCCCCACTAGTGGCTCTCAGAATTTACACTCCCACCCCAGGGCACAGGCTCCCTCCCTGCTCTAGACCTTCACCAGACGCTGGTTCCCCTGCCTCAGTCCTCCCTGTCCCCACCCCATTCACAGAATGAGACAGTAACTCACCGTGGGTCTAGCTGGCATCTCACTGAGTACTAGGCAGGACACTGTTGCTTGGACATGCCTGTTCCTATCCTTTGCTTTGTTTGTTCTTTTTGAGACAGGGTCTCGTCCAGGCATGGGGAATGCAGTGCTGATATCACAGCTCACTGCAGCCTCAACCTCCTGGCTCAGGCAACCCTCCTGCCTCAGCCTCCTGAGGAACTGATACTACAAACACACACATCACGATGCCCAGATAAGTTTTTTATTTTTTTTCAGAGACAGGGTTTCAACATGTTGTCCAGGCTGGTCTCGAACTCCTAGCTCAAGCAATCGGCCCACCTCAGCCTCTCAAAGTGCCAGGATTACAGGTGTCAGCCCCTGCACTCAGCCAAGAGAAATTTTCAAATACACAAGGACAGCCGGGTGCGGTGGCTCATGACTGTAATCCCAGCAATTTGGGAGGCCGAGGCAGGCAGTTCACAGGTCAGGAGATCAAGACCATCCTGGCTAACATGGTGAAACCCCATCTCTACTAAAAATACAAAAATTTAGCCGGGCGTGGTGGCACATGCCTGTAGTCCCAGCAATATATGGTTTTAAAAAGCAATATGGGGGCCGGGTGTGGTGGCTCATGCCTGTAATCCCAACACTTTGGGAGGCCGAGGCAGGTGGATTACAAGGTCGGGAGGCTGAGGTAGGAGAGTCGCTTGAACCTGGGAGGCGAAGGTTGCGGTGAGCCAAGATTGTGCCAGCCTGGGCGACAGAGTGAGACTCCTTCTCAACAAAAAACACACAATTAAAATGGGCTGCCAAAAACAGCTCACGTAACCCAAATGAAGACAGAAAAGGGGAAATAGATACAGGAAACAAATACCATGAATGGCAAACTAATAAAATCTAAATCTAAATCCAAATATATCGATAATCACATTAACTGCAAATGGTCTAAGCATTTTTTTTTTTTTTTAGGACAGGGTCTGGCTCTGTCACCCAGGCTGGAGTGCAGTGGTGCAATCTTGGCTCACTGCAGCCTCTGCCTGCCAGGGTCAAGCGATTCTCCTGCCTCAGCTTCCGAGTAGCTGGGACTACAGGCGCGCGCCACCACACCCAGCTAATTTTTTGTATTTTTAGTAGAGACAGGATTTCACCATGCTGGCCAGGCTGGTCTCGAACTCCTGACCTTGTGATCTGCCCACCTCGGCCTCCCAAAGTGCTGGGATTAGAGGCATGAGCCACCACACCCAGCCAATCTAAGCATATTAATCAAAGCTTTTTCTTTTTTGAGAGAGTGTCTCGCTCTGTCACCCAGGCTGGAATGCAGTGGTGCAATCTTGGCTCACTGCAGCCTCTGCCTGCCAGGTTCAAGCCATTCTCTTGCCTCAGCTTCCGAGTAGCTGGGACTACAGGCACGCACCACAGCTGGCTAATTTTTGTATCTTTTATAGGGTTTCACCATGTTGCCCAGGCTGGTCTCAAACTTCTGAGCTCACTGTGCCGTCCACTTCTCAGGCTCAAGCCATTCTCCTGTCTCAGCCTCCCAAGTAGCTGGGATTACAGGATTGTGCCACCATGCCCGGCTAATTTTTTGTATTTTCAGCAGAGACAGGGTTTCACCATGTTGGCCAAACTGGTCTCTGTATATATTTTCTATCTACAAAGATAATCTATTACTACTGTAAAACAACAATGTTTTTGTTTTGGTTTGGTTTTTTGAGACTGAGTCTCAGTTTATTGCCCAGGCTGGAGTGCAATGGCGCGATCTTGGCTCACTGCAGCCTCTTCCTGCCAGGTTCAAGTGGTTCTCCTGCCTCCGCCTCCCAAGTAGCTGATGTGAGCCCAGCAATAGTTTTAAAAGATAATCTGCAGGTGAGTATCCCTCTCTGAGAGCTCCAATTTCATCCGTCTGTCATCGGCGCCATCCCGCAGTTTCAGCCACAATGGTGCACGTGAATGTCCTGGCTGACGCTCTCAAGAGCGTCAGCAGTGCCGAAAAGAGAGGCAGACGCCAGGTGCTTATTAGGCCGTGCTCCAAAGTCATCGTCCGGTGTCTCACTGTGAAGATGAAGCGTGGTTACGTTGGCGAATCTGAAATCACTGACGATCACAGAGCTGGGAAAATTGTTGTGAACCTCACAGGCAGCTAAACAAGCGTGGCGTGATCAGCCCCAGGTTTGATGTGCAACTCAGAGATCTAGGAAAATGGCAGAATAACCTGCTTCCGTCCTGCCAGTTTGGTTTCATTGTTCTGACAACCTCAGCTGGCATCGCGGACCATGAAGAAGCAAGACGAAAACACACAGGAGGGAAGGTCCTGGGATTCTTTCTCTAGGGATGTAATACATATTTACAAATCAAATACCTCATGGGGAAAAAAAAAAACAATCTAGGGGCTGGGCACAGTGGCTCACATCTGTCATCCCAGCATTTTGGGAGGCCAAGGCAGGCAATCACAAGGTCAGGAGTTCAAGACCAGCCTGACCAACATGGTGAAACCCCATCTCTACTAAAAATAGAAAAATTAGCCCAGTGTGGTGGCACGTGCCTGTAATCCCAAATACTCAGGAGGCTGAGACAGGAGAATTGCTTGAACCTGGGAGGCAGAGGTTGCAGTGAGCTGAGATCACACTACAGCACTCCAGCCTGGGCAACAGAGCGAGGCTTTGCCACAAAAAAAAGAAAATTCAGAGGAACTTGTCAGAAATAAAGACATCTAGCGACAAAACCTAGTCAATACCTGCCTGTAGTCCCAGCTACTCAGGAGGCTTGAATACCAGAATCGCTTGAACCCCTGAGGCAGAGGTTGCAGTGAGCCGAGATGGCACCACTGCACTCCAGCCTGGGGGACAGAGCCAGGCCCTGTCTCCAGTAAGTAAATAAATAGGCCAGGTGCGACGGCTCACACCTGTAATCCCAGCACTGTGGGAGGCTGAGGCACATGGTCACACTGAGCTCAAGGCTCAGGAGTTCAAGACCGGCCTGGACAACACGGCGAGACCCCGTCTCTACAAAAACAATTTTTTTAATTAGCCTGGGAAGTCGAGGTTGCTGCGAGCCATGATCACTGCACTCTAGCCTGTGCAACGGTGGGGGAGGGGGGCTTGTTTCAAAAATAAATAAAATGAAATAAAAAATAGGCTGGTCACGACGGCTCACACCTGTAATCCCTGGGTGAGCCCTCGCTTTGGGAGGCCGAGGCTGGTGGACCACCTGAGGTCCTGTGGGAATTAGACGAGTTCCTCTTCAAAGTTGTCTTTCTTGTTAACACTTATTTTGTTTGTTTTTTGTCTTTCTGTTTTTTTCCTTTTTGTGGAGAACAGGGTCTCGCTGTATCACCCAAGCAGGTCTGAACTCCTGGGCTCAAGCTATCCTCCCGCCTCTGCCTCCCTAAGAGCTGGGATTACAGGTGTGAGCCACAGCACCCGGCCTTCTTTCTTGTTAAAGAATAAACCCTTCTTGCTTTTTGCTAATCACTCTTTATCAAGCCCTATCCTATGCAGCTGTTAAACATGCTTGTAGTATATTCTGTGTCCTTGTACTTTAACCAAGATATCTGTGCTGGACGTGCTCACAGGCGTGTCCCAGCTCTCCATGGCTTTTACCTGTTTAGAAAAGTTTTAAGTTGTTAGCCAATCAGGTGTTAGTTTGGATTGTGAGGTCTGGCTCCAGCCAACAGAGATCAGACACAGCAGTTAGGACGACCCTGAGTGCGTAAAAGATAAATATGTCTGCTTTTCCTTTGTTCGTTGTACTCTCGCGGCAAGATAGCCAGCGAAAGCACCCTTCCTGCAAGAAGCAGAAATTGCCTTGCTGAGAGACCCTTTGTCTCAGTGCTGATTTTTCTTTGCAGCACTAAAGCATCTGTTTCCAACAGGTCAGGAGTTCAAGACCAGCTTGGGCAACCTGGCAAAACCCTGTCTCTACTAAAAGTACAGAAAATTAGCTAGGCATGGTGGCAGGCACCTAGCACTACTACTTGGAAGGCTGAGGCTGGAAAATCACTTGAAGCTGGAAGGCGGTGGTTGTGGTGAGCTGGGATGGAGCCACTGCACTCCAACCTGGGTGACAGAGTGAGTCTCCACCTCAAAAATAATAATAAAATAAAAACAAATGCCGGGCGCGATGGCTCACACCTGTAATCCTAGCACTTTGGGAGGCCGAGGTGGGTGGATCACCTGAGGTCAGGAGTTCAAGACCAGCCTGGCCATCATGGTGAAACCCCATCTTAAAAAAAAAAAAAAGATGAAGACTTGAACACAAACTTCAGCAAACGGGACAGGCAGCAGGCACAGCAGCCCTAAGGAGACGCCCAGGCTGTCCAGCCGCGGACTGCAGACTGAAGCCACGGTGAGATCCTGCAACACGCAGAAGACGAGAATCTCGGCCACGGGTGGCAGGCCTCCGATGCATCTGGCTAGGAAGGTGAGGGGCTCGGCTCGCTGCAGAGTCAAGCGTGAACCACAGGACCCCCCCGCGCCCCCACCCCACCCCGTGTCTCCCCTAAAAAACCGAAGTCTATGTCCACAGAGGCACAGTACACAAATGTCTATGGAGGACGCTCCAGTCGTAACGGGCAAGACCTGGCAGCACACGAAATATCTTCAGCAGGTGAAGAGCCTGCGCTGCACATCCCCACAAAGAAACACCGCTTAGCAGAGACTACACCGGCACACACGCCCTCCCCACGTTAGAAACCGAAACATGCAACGCAGCACCGGTAACCGCAGGCACCGTGTGCAGTGAAGCCTGCGGCTCAAGCATCTTCCCGGACTGAAATCTGAGAGGCTGACCAGCAACTCCCAGTGCCCTCCCCAGCCCCTGCCCACGGCCACCCTACTGTCTGCTTCTGAGTTTGACTACTTCCTCACAGCAGAGAAATCGTGCAGAATTTCTCACTTGGCAAAATGGCAGGGCAAGGTTGTTTTTTGTTTCTTCTTTTCTTTCTTTTTTGAGATGGAGTCTCACTCTGTTGCCCAGGCTGGAGTGCAGTGGCACAATCTCGGCTCACCACTGCCTCCATCTCCTGGGTTCAGGCCTCCTGCCTCAGCCTCCTGAGTACCTGGGATTACAGACGCATGCCACCACGCCTGGCTAATTTTTGCATATATATATATATTTTTTTTCTTTATAAAGATGGGGTTTCACCATGTTGGTCAGGCTGGTCTTGAACTCCCGACGTCAGGTGATCTGCCCACCTTAGCCTCCAAAGTGCTTGGATTACAGGCGTGAGCCACCGCACCCGGCCAATTTTGTATTTTTAGTAGAGACGGTTTCACCATGTTGGCCAGGCTGTTCTCGAACTCCTGACCTTGTGATCCACTCACCTTGGCCTCCCAAAGCACTGGGATTACAGGCATGAGCCACTGCACCTGGCTTTTTTTTTGTCTTTCTCAAGATAGGGTCTTGCTCTGTTGTCCGGGCTGGAGTGCAGTAGTGTGATCTCAGCTCCCGGCAGACTCAGCCTTCTTGGGCTCAAGCAATCCTCCCACCTCGGCCTCTTGGGTGGCTGGGGCTACAGGGCACGCCCCCACACCCAGCTAGTTTTTGCAGTTTTGTTGTGTCGAGGTCTCACTGCGTTGCCCAGGCTGGTCTTGAACTCCTGGCTTCAATCAATCCTCCCATCTCAGCCTCTCAAAATGTTGAGATTACAGGCATGAACCACCATGCCTAGCCTCCTCCTCCTGCTTCAAGGCTGAGTGATATTCCATTGTGAGAACAGGTCCTGCTGGAGTGCAATGGCGCCATCTCAGCTCACTGCAACCTCCGCCTCCCAGGTTCAAGCCATTCCCCTGCCTCAGCCTCTCTAGTAGCTGGGATTACAGGCGCCTGCCACCATTTTTTTTAACCTCCTCCTTGTATAAATTATTCATTTTTAGTAGAGACAGGGTTTCACTATGTTGGCCAGCCTGGTCTGACTCCTGACCTCATGATCTGCCCAGCTCGCCCTCCCAAAGTGCTGGAATTAGTCATGAGCCACCGCGCCCGGCCTGAGACCCTGCATTCTTTATCCACACCTCCCCAGATGGACGGGTTCTGCATGGCCGTGTGGGATCGCTGTGGTTGGCTCTCAGCTACCAGAGGCCTCTGTTGGGAGGAGGCAGCTGGTGGTGAGTCCTGAGCAGGGATGTGATCTGAGGAGCAAGAGGGGGCAGGACAGAAGCTGACCTCCCCCAGGTTTCTTCCACCCCTTTAGCAGTCAGCAGGGCCTGTCAATCAGTGGGATCTGGTCAGCTGGCCACTGGGGGGACCTCAGGCAGAGGGTTTATCCTCGGGGCCTCCCTGGGACATTCACGGCACCAAGGAGGGTTCCTCAAGAAAGCGAGACACAGGTGCACTGAATCCAGCCCTGCTGCAAAAGCCTGGCCCTTTACACAAGACCCAAGTGCTACCAAGGGAGGGGCTGGCACCCAGCCCCCACCTGCATCTGCATCCCCAGGACCACGCCAGGTGGCGAGGGCTGAGTGGGGTGCCCCCGTGGATGCTGACAATCGCCTCGGGCCACGGGGATGACTGACGAAGACCTGCACGCACACGTGAGCGGGACAGCCAGGCCTAGCTGGAGAGAAACACCACACACGTGTTCACCCACATACACGGGCACGGCCAGGCCTACCTGGAGACACACACGTGTTCACCCACATACATGAGCATGGCCAGGCCTAGCTGGAAACACACCACACACGTGTTCACCCACATACACGGGCACAGCCAGACCTAGCTGGAGGCACACGTGTTCACCCACATACATGAGCACGGCCAGGCCCAGCTGGAAACACACCACACACGTTCACCCACACACTGATACACATCACACACATGCAGACAGTTCAGGGAGTGGACGCTGACTCCAGGCCCGGCTGACCTGGGCAGGACCCTGTTGTGACGTGTGCGGCCACCCCACGATGTCAGCAGTGCCAAGTGCCCGCCGTGTGTGGAGCAGCTGGGGAGATGGTGGGCGTCCGAGGGGGCTCTGCGTCAGGATGCTTTTCTAGGCAAGAGGCGCATCTCAGCACAGCTGCCCTCCCCCACGACCTGAGGACAGTCACTACCAGTGGCCGGCACCAACCTCCACACGGCTGCCAAGGGTCATCCTGAGCACTCAGCGGGTGCCCTTTCTGTGCGGACTGTACAGATGACTGTCTTGTTCAGCTCAGGGCGACTCCGTGAGGTGGATACACACACACACGTTTGACGAGTGGTAACGTCCGAGACCAGAGGGGAGGAAACAGACCCGACCCTGGCCACACTCTCCAGCCCTGCCCTGTGCTAGACCCAACCCAACCTCTACAGCCTCCTGCCATGGACACACATCTGGCTGAGACCCCAGACCCAGAGGGGGCAGAGCCTGGCAATGAAGAGCCACCAGGATGGGGCCCCCAGGTGGGCGGAGAGTGGTCCCCCGTCCTCCAGAAGATGGGTCCCTGCAGGAGGGGGTCTCAGCGGCTCACACTTCAGACGCAGTCACTGCTGCTTGCTGTGGGGCGGCTGACATGGAGCCCTCTGTTCTCGGACAATTACAGACAATGAGGGAACCCTGGAGGGACGCCTGGTAGGCAACGGGGTCCCTCCTGCGGGTCAGGGTGTGGGTATGGGGCTTTCCCTGCATGGCCCTCCGTCAGTTTTGTCCTCTGGGATTGGCAGTTTGCAGGGGCATCCTATCAGTCCACGGCAGCCACACAGGGACCCAGATCTGTGAGGCCCAGCCCCTTGAAGAGATGGGCTCAGTGAAGCTGACTGCACCTGCCTTCCCTTCAGCCACACCACGGCAAGTGTCCTGGCACCCAGGCCTCCGCAGGTATCCCCATGCCTCGAGACCCTCCTGAAGGGGACCAGCTGGCTCCCTCCTGCCTGTCAGCACAGCTCCTAAATCCCAAGGTGTCAGCTCCCAC
The DNA here is from genome assembly GCA_963573385.1 of Cacajao melanocephalus. Classification (NCBI taxonomy): domain Eukaryota; kingdom Metazoa; phylum Chordata; class Mammalia; order Primates; family Pitheciidae; genus Cacajao; species Cacajao melanocephalus. The sequence goes on along the minus strand of CAUYLG010014703.1, from coordinate 56,816 downwards.
GTAGGAGCCTGGTCCTCCCACACCCTGGCCTGACTGGGCTGTCCCCAAGGCATGAGGGGGCTTCTGTGGAGCCTAGGGCAGCAGCTGCTCTCTGGGAGTCCCTAGGATGGGGGTGTGGCTGGCCTGTCCCCAGCTCAGGACAGACCCCAGGCTGTCCAGCGGTTCCTGTGCTGGGACTCCCTGTTGAAGCCACCCAGGGTCCTCGATGTTGACGGCCCATGCTGTACAGAGCTCACCATGGTGCAGAGGTGCTGGGCCCTGGACCCTCCACATCTGCCCTGGACACCACAGGACGGGCCCAGCCCTGCAACCCCAGCGGGACCCTGACACCAGCCCTACCCAGCCCCGTAATGACCAAGAGGCAGGTCCAGAGACACCCCCTGCATGGAGTCACCTGCATCCGACCCGCTCAGCAGGCTGTGACGGGCACACCGTGGAAGGGGCCAAGGCGGTACCCAGCAGGCTGCCCCACAGCCCCAGATGGCTCCCAACGTTGGGAAGTCAGTATTGATGGGGAAGCTGGAGAGAAGGATGAGTGTAGTGTTCCTGCAGCCCTGGCCAGCCAGCAGCATGCCCTGAGGCCTCTCCCCCACCCTGTGGGATGGGGACCCCCAATAGGGCAGAAGTCCATCCCAAAGAGGCCTGGCCCAGCTTCAACCTGAGCCCTGGAAGGGAAGGGGCACCGCGAGCTCCCAGGAGCAGCCAGGGTGACCATGCTGGGGACGAAGCCCTCTGTGGCTGTGGCCATACCAAGAACTTGGCCCAAAGCAGAGCAGGCCCCTCAGAGCAGAGTGGGCCCCGGAGCCTGGGCGTGCCCAGCAATGCAGAGCCAGTGAGGCTACCAGACTCCAAAAGCAACCAGCCATGAGGTGGGGCAGGGTGGGGTAGGGCAAGAGGACCAGCCACCAACCTCTTCTACTCCAGGAGGCAGGAATGGCCAGGCTCCCACGCCCTAGTGGCTGCCACCCAACCCCCAATGGGGCAGCGAGACCCAAGGACAAGTGTCGGTGTTGGGGTCCTGCTTCCAAGGTCCATAGACTGCCCCAGGCAGGAGGGCCGAAGAAAATGGGGCACATGAGGGTCCAAGAGGCGGGGTCCCTACGTCTGCCATTCTCAGCAGGTGCATTTCACGGTTGGAAAAAGTCAGGAAAGGCGACGCCTCACCACCCAGAAGCTTTTCAGGTAGGCAGCCGCCAGCACAGATCCCCAGCCCGAGCCCCCGCCCGCTGCAGGACCAGGATGCCCTCCTAGCTGGTAGCAGCACAGTAAGTCCTCTGTCCTGAGATCTGCCTGCTTGTCCAGAGCTCCCTGGACACTCTGGGGCAGGTGGGAGTAGAGGGCGGCACAGCTCAGACCCCTGACCGGCCTCTCCCCACCTCCCCCTTCCAAAGTCAGTGGAGGGCCTAAGGCTGGACAGGTGGGAGGTTCCCACCTACCACGTAGCAGGCCACACGCATGCCACGCCCCACCCTCAGCCAAAAACCAGGGTCAAGACCATCCAATAATTTACTGTGTTCCCATCTGCACCCGACAAGGGCCCACAGGGGCCTGGGAGGGGAGCTAAGGGCTGGGGTTCCCGTGGCGTTTGGGATGCTCAAGACAGTCTGCGCAAAGCATCCCTTGGAGGGTCTGCGGTCACCTCGGCCCACGGTCCCTGGGTGGCTGGGCTCCAGCAGCCCTTCCTTCCTTCCTTCCTTCCTCCTCCTCCTTCCGTCCGCACCTCCTCCCTGCATCCGGCACCTCCACGTCCTGAAGCCTGTGCTGGGCACAAAGGATGCTGCTGACCACAGGCTGGGAGACCAGCAGGGGCAGGGAGCTGGGGCCATCCGGTAGGCATGGCGGCCGCCCTGGGAGCCACCTCACCTGTGTCAGGAGAGCACACACTTGCAGCTCATGCAGCCGGGGCCGCTCTCGTCGGGAGGGTTCAGCTTCCGCAGCTTGTGCTGCCGAATCTCACGCACCAGCGTGTAAAAAGCATCCTCCACTCCCTGGAAAAAGAGGGATGGGATCAGGGGGGACCAGCCTGGGGCCCCCTGCCTGGGTGAGGGGGGCTCCCTGCTGTGGGACCAAGCAGTGCCTGGCCCGATGCTCCCAAGTCCCCCGGCCACGTCCCCAGGCCCACCACACAGGAAGCTGGGCTCTGGTCATCTCAAAGCCCCCGGGGCCGCCCCCATTGCTATAGAGCAGTTCCCTCAAAGATCAGGGTGACGCAGGACCCTCCTGAACTCCAGGTCTGGCCAGGGTTTGACCACCCTGCACCCAGCTCTCATCTGAGCTACGGCCAGTGTCCCTGGCAGCCCCACTAAGGGCTCAGAACCAACAGATGCCCGTGGGACACTATGGGGCAAAAGGGGCCGGGCCCCAGGGTCACCGCTCCGGCCTGGCTCAGGGCAGCTCTCTCCAAGGACCTCTGCCTCCCCAGAGCTGTGTCGGCCCAGGACTGCAGGGCGTGAGCCCAGGCCCCGGCCCTCGCCTCCCTCACTGCCCTGCCGTCCCGGGAGACTTACAGCGCAAGGGGCCGCTGGGTCACATGGGTCCCGGGGGGTCCCAGAGGGTCCCGGAGCTGGAGCCAGAGCCAGAGCGGCTGCCCTGTGTCAAGGGAGAGGGGTCAGTGAGTGCTGCTCCCTGGCTGGGGCGGGGCGGGCGAGTCCCTGGCTAGCAGCGGGGTGGAGAGCTGGCTCACCTGCCGGGTTTTGGCCGATGTCTCGATGTAGGGGATGCCGTAGCTTCGTGCGAGGTCCTGAGCCTGCCGAGACTCCACGGTGCGTGCAGCCAGGTCACACTTGTTCCCCACCAGCACCATGGGCACATCATCTGAGTCCTTCACCCGCTTGATCTGCTCCCTGAGAGATGAAAGGGGAGAGCTGGCGAGGGCTACAGGCACAGCTGCATCCAGGACAAGCACAGAGAGAACAGGAGGCCCCCGTTGTCCGGCACAGCCCACCCGGCCCGCCCGGGCCAGCCTCGTGGTTCACCTGTACTGGTGGATGTCCTCGAAGGACTTGGTGTTGTTGATGGCGAAGACACACAGGAAGCCCTCCCCGGTGCGCATGTACTGGTCCCGCATGGCGCTGTACTCCTCCTGGCCGGCCGTGTCCAGAATGTCCAATAGGCATGTCTCCCCGTCAATGACCACCTGCTTCCGGTAGGAGTCCTGCAGGAGGACACGGCTCAGGGACCCCCTCAGGACTCTCCTTGGGGGGAATTCACACTGCCAGCCCCTCCCTCGTACCTCGCATGCCCCCTCTCGGGGGTGCTGAGACGAGGGGCTCCCCTCCTCTGGGGGAAGCAGGAGATAGGCCCACACCACCATGCAGGGCCAGGGGCTGCAGCCACCCCATCCTGGCCGTGTTCTGGGCCCGCCCACAGTGGCTGTGGAGGCCTGGAAAGCGACGCCAGGCTCACCTCTATCGTGGGGTCGTATTCGTCCACAAAGTGGTTCTGGATCAGCTGGATGGTCAGGGCACTCTTCCCCACGCCACCGGCGCCCACCACCACGAGCTTATATTCTGTCATCGCTCCTCAGGGCCTGCGGCCCAGGGTACTGCAGGGTCTCCTGCCCCACCTGCCAAGGAGGGCCCTGCTCAGCCAGGCCCAGGCCCCACAGGGCAGGTGCTGACAGGGCCATCTGAAGGGCAAACCCACAGAGAGCCCTGGGCCCCAACACTGGGGTGGCAGAGGTGGCAGCAACGACTGCAGCGTGCCTACCTGCGCGGCTGCGACCCGGCGGGTGGGGGGGTGTCGCCTCGTCCCCACCTGCTCTTAATGACCCAGCGAGGCGAAAGGGAGCCAGCCCCCAAAGGCAGGGCTGACAGCTGAGCACTCTCAACCACGCACCCAAATTAGAAGCTGCTGGGTCGGCAGAAAGGCTAACGGGAGGCGCCCGAGGGCTGAGGTTACCGTCCCCCGGAACAGGTCTGGCCATGGCGGAGCGCGCCACGGCGTGCCCGGGCAGGCCAATGCCAGCCCGCAGGCCCCGCGGCGCTGATGCCTCGGACAAGTATTTGCTGAGCGCCTACTGCGTGCTGGGTGCCGCTGGGGGGAGGGCAGACCCGGGCAGCGCCCCGCGTCCCCGGCGGGGATCCCGGACATCCAGCAGAAGAAAGCTGGAGAAGACGGACGGGCAGGGCTCCTGGGAACAGGGGCCCAGCGACAGGAAGGGGCCGAGAGGCGGCGCGGGAGCCCCGGAGGGGGGCAAGGCCCTGGGGCTGAGGGCCCCGGCCTGGTCCACGACCTGTGCTGCTGCATCGGGGGTGCCCGGGCCGGCCGTGGCCGCCTCCGCCCAGGCGCGCCCGACTGTGAGCGCGCGGGCCCGAGGCTCCAGGGGACGCCGGCGTGGGGACCGTGCCCAGCGCGAGGCCACGGGCGGGGCTCGGGCTCCCGCAGGCCCCAGGGAGGAAGGGGTTCGAGCCCGCGCCCGCCCCCGCAGCCCCCGACGCACGCTCACCTGTGCCCGCGGCCCCCGCCCAGCCCCACCCACCCACCGCGGCCGCTCACGCCCGCCGGCCCCGCGCCCCCGGCCCGCGCCGCGCGTAGAGCCGCCACCTGGGGGCGGGGAGGGCGCGCGGCCCGGCCGACCCCCGCCCGCACTCACCGCTCACTGTCGCGACTGCCCCCGGGGCCGGGGCCGGGGCGGGGCGGGGCGGGGGCGGGGACGCGCGACTCGCCCCGCGCATGGGCTCCGTCCGCGGCGGGTGCGGCTCGGGCTGCGGGCGCCGGGCGCGGGCGGCGAAGACTCTGCCGGGCCCGCGCACGCCCCGCCCCGCGCCCGTCCGTCAGCCCGACGCGGCCTGCCATTGGCCGCGCTCCACCGGGCCCCGCCCCGCCCCGGTTGGCTGAGCGGCCCGTCTGTCAGGAGCCGCGGCCGGGCGGGGCTTCCGGGAGCAACGCGGGAGGCGGAGCCCGGAGGGCCGAGGCCTCGCGGGGGTGGGCTCCACCCGCTGTCGGAGCCGAGATTTGAGTTGCACGAGGAGGGCGAGGAGCCGGTGTCTGGGGCCCCCGGACTCTCCCGGGAACAGGCCGGCGAGAGAGCCCGATTCAGCGGCGCCCGCGGCTCCGAGCCCTTCCCTGCGCCGGCAGCGCGGCGCCGCCCACCGCGGAGGTCCTCGGGCTCCGAGCTGGGGAAAGGCTGGGATCCACCCGGGACCAGGGCCGGCCGCTCGGAGCTGGGGACCCCCGGATGGCCGCGGGCTCCGGTTACCCGGCTCCCCTTCCGCGCAGGTGGAGCGGCCCCGCACCCGGACGGTGCGCTCGGCGCCTCCCCCGCGCACACCCCAGCTACCCTACTCCACCCGCAGCCCACCCCGAGGACGCCTTGCAGGCCGGTGGGGTTCCGGGCGGCGGGCGCAACCGCGAGGACGGCCTCACCACCACCTTCCTCTAACTTGGGCCTGCTGGCAGGCGACCCTGCCCGCCCAGTCCCCCCGAACTTGAGGTTCCAAGCCCGCAGAAGCTCAGCGTGGTCCAGTTAATCCGTAGCCACAAATTGCCATAGGGGAGTGAAGTGCCCGAGGCTCACCCTAGGCAACAAAAACGCATATCCTAGCTCCTTTCAAACTCAAAAGGACGTGTTTTTAACATTTTTTAAAATTGCAAAGGCATCGGAAATACATCGTCAATAAAAAACAAAAGGCGGGCCCGGCGCGGTGCTCACGCCTGTCATCCCAGCACTTTGGGAGGCCGAGGTGGGCGGATCACCTGAGGTCAGGACTTCACAACACTAGCCTGGCCAATATGGTGAAACCCCGTCTCTACTAAAAATTCAAAAAATTAGCCGGGCGTGGTGGCGCATGACTGTAGTCTCAGCTACTCGGGATGCTGAGGCAGGAGAATCGCCTGAACCCCGGAGGCGGAGGTTGCGGTGAGCCGCGATCGCGCCATTGCGCTCCAGCCTGAGCCACTGAGCGAGACTCCATCTCAAAAAAAAAAAGTGGGGGTGGTTTACAGTTCGGCAAACCCTGCCTCTGCCCAGCCCAGCGCCCGCCCCGCCGCCCCGCCCTCCCGCGCTGGTCGCCGCTGTCCCCGGGCTCCACCCACGTGCGGTCCCGGGGGTCCCGCCTGTCGTCCGTCCACCGCGCGGTCGCAGTCAGCGCCCGGCTCGGGACAGACGCGCATGGATGCGGCCGAGAGGCGGCGTCCCCCGCGAGCCGGGCACTCGGGCGCACTCCGGCGTCCAGTCTGTTTCCTGGTCCTCGGGGGCGCTTTCCCCGGTGGCTCCTTTCGCGGTCAGCCTCACTTCCAAGCGGAGGCGCGAGCCTCCTGCAGAGACCGCCTTTGCCGGCCCCGCGTGGGAAGCGCCCGGATGGCGAGGAAACGCGACACGTGCACCGCGACGGCCCGGGCTCGGAGCCAAAGGGGGCTGGCACCTGACGCGTCTGCGCCCACCCGCGTTGGTGGCGCGTCACCTCCCGCTGGGATCGCCCGGGGCTGCAGGGCGCCCAGTCGCAAGCCAGCCCGCGTGGCCCCGCCCTAGCAACCGTTGCTAAGGGGCGTGGCTCTAGCCCACCAAACGCGAGGCTCCCGCGGCTTATAAATATTTACGTATTCAAATAAGGCCCCGCCCTCGTTGCCGTGGCGCCCAGGCCGCAACCCCGCGGCCGGAGGAACAGCCCGGAGTGAGACTCGGCGCCTGGCGGCGGAGGGCGTCCAGGGCCGAGCCGCCAGGGCCAGACACCTGGGCCGAGCCCTCAGGTGAGAGCCGAGCGCACCCTTGGGGTGGGAGCCGCAGGCCTCGCTCTTCGCCCGGTGTTAGGGAGGAGCCTGCGCAGAGACCTGGGCGAGAGATGAAGCGGCACAGCCATCGGGGACCCAGTGATGGCTCCGCACGTCAGATCTGGTCCTCTGGGGACCCTGGCCCCCACTAGTCCCTGGGCTTGCGCTGAAGGGGCTCCCTGTCAGGGGACAGGAGGGTCCCCAAGCCCTGCCCCTGAGGGAGATGCAGAGGCAAGGACTCAGGGTGCTCAGGAGGCTCCAGGGTGGGGCTCAGGAGGGGAGCAGGCTCTGCCCTCACAGCCCCCATGGTGAAGGGGCCAGGGCTGCGAGGGACCCAGAGGTGATGAGCTACCCACCAGGGAATGGCACTAGCTGGGGTCTGGCGCCTGGGGGCTCACAGAGGGGACCCAGGGTGGGAGCAGGGCCATGAAGTGCGTGGATGGTTCAGGCCTGGGCAAGAACTCCAGGAGCAGTGTCTAAGGTGGGAGTCCAGAGGGGGCTTTGGACTCCACAGCCTCCAACCCCTGGTCCTTGCACCCCCAGGCCTTGGGGCTCAGACTAGCCTGATACTTGGGGCTCTCGGGCACAGAGGAAACAAGGGTGACTGACTCAGCCCCTGGTACCACCCATGGGTGTCCAGGGGTTGCCTCACCAGGCCAGTTCGCGCCCTCCATGAGGCTGGAGGCCTGGATGGAGGTAGCAGAGTCCTGCTGAGGCCTCAGGCCTTGCGCTGGCTGGAGAAAGGCAGCCAGCAGGGGAGAGTCTGGCTAGAAACTCCATGAGACTCTACTTCGGGCGTCCTTCATCCTCGCTGTACGGTCACCTTCCAGACCAGGCCACTGAGGCACGGGAGCCTGCATGCTGCCTCGTTCCAGCATTCCCCCCACCACCTCCGTCAACGGGCAGCCACTGCGGCTGGCACGGGGGCAGCTCTAGACAGGATGGAGAGGACGCGTCTTCAACGTCCGCACGAGGTCAACAGATAAAAGCCAGGACGTTCTAAGTGGCTACATGTGCATCCGCCTGTTCACGGCTTCCTTCCACAAATATTTTAGCACCCCCTCCTGCGACTGTGGACAGCAAAGAAGCACCCAGCTCCGGGGCGAGGCAGGCCCTCAACCCAACGCGTAGTAAGACACATGGGGTTCCGAAGGGGATCTGTTTCCTCAGGAGAATAAATCTGTTAAGGCTGCGGGGGAACTGCAGTAGGGGGCAGTCCAGACTGAAGCCAAAGAAGGTGGTCAGGGAGGAGGACGCTGTACGCTCCAAGCACACTTCTGGCACCACCCCTGGAGCTCATGATTCCAGGATCTGGGGCCGAGGCAGACATCTGCATCTTTAAGGGGCAACACCAGGCTCACCTGGTGCAGGTGGTCCAGGGACCCACCAGGCAGACACCCTCAAAGGCCTGGGGAGGGGCTCTGGAAGAATGGGGTCCCGCTGGTACCCCTAGCATGCTCAGTACCCCGCACACCCACACCAGTACCCCCAGTATGCTTAGTACCCCACACACCCACACCAGCATCACAGAAGAGGGAAGTGGGATTGGGATGATCACCAGGCTTTGCGCTGGGGGATCCAGAGGTACCCAGCATCAGTCACACACCTGACTCTTCCTCCTCACTGGCTGGGCTGGGAGATGGTCAGGTCCTGGGCTGACCTGCCCACCTCTGGGTGCTGTGACCTCAGCCCGGCCCATTCCAGGTTCCCCTGGGCACAGTGACCCGGCCAGGAAGCCACCCTGACTCCTGCAGGTACTGCCTGAGGCTCATGCCGCCTCCTTGCCCGGATGTTTGACCCACAGCACAGGAAGGCGGCTGCCTGCAGGTGAAGGGGCTCAGTGGGCACAGGGTGGGTAGGGGAAGGCCTGGGACCTGACCCTGGACCCCAGGCTTAGAGACCATCAGGTGGAGAAAGACCCATAGCCCAGAGCTTGAGGCAGCTGGCCTGGCACCCCAAGCTTGCAGCCCTCATGGGCCTCAGATGGGGCAGCCTGGGGCCAGCATTGCCTGCGTGGACCCTGAGGATGGGCAGAGACATCAGGAGTGTGTCCTATGGAGCAGACGGGTGGAGCAAGGCTGGGGGAGGGGAGTGCAAGGCGCTCCAGGCTGAGTCTAAGCAGACAAGGGCCCCATGAGGCCCAGCCAAGTCAGGAGCCTTCTCTAGGCTCGGGGTGGGGGCAGGTGCCAAGGGCTCGCTGTGTGTGGGGGGAGGGGGGCTTGTGTGAGGGGAGGGGCTGAGGGCTGTGCCAGGGTCTCAGCCGGGCTACGGAGGAAGAGGAGCAAAAGCTTGGAGCTTTGCGTTCTGCCTCTGCCAGCAGGTTTCATGTGAATGGACCCAGTCTGGGACAGATCCCGTGGGTCTCGGCCCAGCACCGCCAGCGTCCGGGTGCGGGAGCTGAGCTGGCAAGGCCTGCACAACCCCTGCCCACAGAGCAAGGGCCCTGGCGGCCAGGAGGACAGCCGCAGAGAGCAGCGGGTGGAAGAGTACCTGTCCCCTGCCCGGCTGGTGAGTGCAGGCACGGGGGCGCTGGCCACAGAGGCCTTGTGGGGTGACATACCAGGACCCCTTTCTCCTCCTGCTGGTCTTCCTGCTGACGGTTGGCCTCAGCCCAGCCCCTGCAGCTGGATCTGCTCCGCCCACTCTGCCCTTGGGACCCCAGCCAGGCCCCAGGTGCTCGGTGACACAGACGTCCCCAGGCATTCGGGTCACAGGAGGGAGCCAGGCCAGAACCCACAAGTAGGGGCTGAGCATCCACTGCCCTCCAACCAACAGGAGTCCTTCCCTCGAGCAGGAGACCAGGTGGCTCAAAGCTCAGGGCAGGGCCAGGTGCCGTCTGGGCTCTGGGCTCTGGGCACGGTGTCTGCCCTGGGAGTCTCCTTGGAGATGCCAGCCCCCACCCAGGGCAGGTCCTTCCCTGGCAATGGCCCCACCAGCCACGTGCAGCACAGGGTCTGCTCACTGCCATCCCACCAGCCAGGCCAAGGCCAACGTGGCCAAGGCAGGGAAACGTCCATGCCCGCTCCAGCGGGAGCCCCACAGAGTCCTACAGCCAGAAGCAGAGACGGAACTAGGGTGGGGAGAGCCGGGATCTGCACTGACCCCCGGTTGGTTTCTACAGCAGGCCCTGGCCCTGGTGGACGACCTTCGGCTGGTGAGGGCGCTGGAGGTGTGTGTGGACACCCGCGAGGGCAGCCTGGGGAACTTTGGTGAGCCCCATCACACCCCACCACGGCCAAAGCCACGGCCACAGCCAGGCCTCCTGGTAAACAACACACGTTTTCTGGTTATGACCACAAAGCTGTCCACGCCTCTCGGCTCAGGCCGCACAGCAGCTTCCTTAGGGTTGGCCCCTCACCTGAGGTCTGTGTCAGGTACAGGCAGATGGCAATGCACTCAGTACCCTACACAATCACACCAGTACCCCCAGCACTCTCAGTACCCCACACGACCACACCAGTACTCCCAGCACGCTCAGTAGCCCACACAACCACGCCGGTACCCCCAGCATGCTCAGTACCCCACACGACCACGCCGGTACCCCAGCACGCTCAGTACCCCACACACCCACACCAGGATCACAGAGGAACAGAGGCCAAAATGGTGCTGAGTGCCATGTGGCGTCTCCTGAAACTCATCTTGAAATAATCTCAGCTATAGCTGGGTGTGGTGGCACGCACCTGTAATCCCAGCCACTCGGGAGGCTGAGGCAGGAGAATCGCTTGAACCTGGGAGGCGGAGGTTGCAGTAAGTCAAATTCACACTATTACCTGCTAGCCTGGGTGACAGAGTGAGTTTCCATCTCAAACATAAGTAAATAAATAAAAATAAAAAATTAGACCAGCATGGTGGCACCTGTAGTCCCAGCTACTCAGGAGGCGTGGAGGTCAAGCTGCAGTGAGCTGAGATTGCACTCCTGCACTCCAGACTGGGTGACAGAGCAAGACCCTGCAAAAAAAAACAAAACAAACTCCCTGCCCCTACCAGGTCCCTTCTCCTTCGCCAGGTTCATGTGTGCATATGTTCACATGTTCATATGTTCACAGCGCGTCTTCGCCCCTGCTCCCTCCCGTGTATGCACAGTGCATCAGGCCACGGTTATTTTTTCTGATCTAGTTGAGAGTTGCAGATGCAAGGCCCCTTTATTTACTGATGCTTCAGTGTGTATTTCCTGAGAGGGGGGACATTCTCTTAAATGCTGCACAACATTCAAAGTCAGGAATTAACACAGGATGTGACTCTCAGCCGTGCTGAAGACCACAATCAAATGTCAACAAATGTCCCAACACTGACTTCTTTTTTTTTCTTTGTTTTGAGACAGAGTCGCTCTGTCGCCCAGGCTGGAGTGCAGTGGCGCGATCTCGAATCACTGCACCCTCCGCCTCTTGGATTCAAGCAATTCTCCTGCCTCAGCCTCCCGAGTAGCTGGGATTACAGGCACCCACCACCATGCTCAGCTAGTTTTTGTGTTTTTAGTAGAGACGGGGTTTCATCATGGTGGCCAGGCTGGTCTTGAACTCCTGACCTCAGGTGATCCACCCACCTGGGCTGTGAGCCTCCGCGCCGGCCAGCAGTGACCTTTAGAACAGGAGGCGCCTTCCCACCCAGGGTTGCTGGTTGTTTGCATTCCTCTGACTGAAGTCCATGTTGGTCGGTCTTGTTTTCTGTTTTGCAACAGCCTGTGAAGTCCTTGACCACTGTGTTTGGCCAGGCTGTGCACCCCGAGGCCATCTGCACTCACTCGAGCCCTTCCCACCAGGCATGGTCTTGGAGCACCTGTGCCCACAGGCCTGCCTTCCCTCCACAGGCCGCTCTGCACCCCTTCTCCTCAAGGTGCAGGGATTCTGTCTCACAGGGCCACACCCCATCCTACAAAAGACTCCAAACCCAGGTCCTTTTCCTGGGGCCTTGGGCTGTGCAGAGACTGGCTGGGGCATCTGGCCCCGTGCTCTGGGGATCTGGGCCCAAGCTCCGTTCTGTGTGTGGCTGTGCGCAATAGTCTGGGATGCCAGGGGAGGGCTGTGGCGGCAGCTCAAGGGTAGGTCCCAGCCTCTGGGCCAAGAGAGCATCACCACCCAGCCACGCCAGCCTGGCCCCCGTCCCGAGCCAGCTGTTGGAGCCCAGCGGCCTGGTACAGTCCAGGGGCGACGGTCCGAGCTTCCCTGCTTTGTGGGTACCCCTCCATGCCATGCTATATTCAGGCCGGCTGCAGACAAGGGCACAGAGCATGAGGCTTTAGGGGCTCAGGGCAGCTGGGCCAGGCCCTCTACCAGGCCCATGGAATCAGCAGGCCCCTTGGGTCGTTAGAGGAGCCACAGCCCTGGGGCAGCTCCCAGGTGCCACGCAACCCCTCTTTTGGTGTGGAGAGAGGCCTGTGAGTTTGGCCCACGAGTGGCGAGGGGCCAGGGCCACTGATGCCTCGGGGTGCAGGAGGGTACATAGGTGGGCGGGGTGAGGGGCCCGGCCAACCTCCTCCTCCTGCGACCTTACAGGGGTGCACCTGCCCAACCTGGACCAACTGAAGCTGAATGGCAGCCACCTGGGCTCCCTCAGGTGAGTGCCTGGGTGGGGTGGGCTGGGCCCTGCCATGAGGGGATCCCGGGGGCAGGCCCTGCAGGAATGAGGGGAGAACTTGGTGGGAGTGGGGGGCCTTGCGCTGGGACAAGGATCCCGGGGGTCTAGAGAGCATCATCCTGCTGGCTGCTTGACCCCAAGTGACCCTGTGGAGGGTGGATGGACAGGTGGGGGAAGCCTGGGACATTCAGGCAGGTGTGGGCTCTCTCCCAGGTGTGAGGGGGTCTCTCAGTGGGTCTTTGTTGAGAGGACTACTCCTGGGTCAGCCTGGCTCCCAGGGGTCCTGCCTATGCCCAGTGGCCTCTGGCTAAGCCCGGAGGCACCCCCTTGCCGCAAGACCCTGGCACTTATAGCCCTTGTGTCTAATGGGTGGGAGGCCCCTGCTGCAGGTACCACCCCACTCGGAGCTGGGCCAGGGTCAGGGCGGTCACGCCAGGTCGCGTGGCCAGCAAACACCCCAACGGTGACCCCAGCCTGGCCCAGAGCCCCCACCGTGAGCTGTCCCTGGTGGACACCCCAAAGCCTACTAAGGCTGGGGCCTTCTGGCCTCTGCACCACTCCTTGCAGCCCGGGACTTTGGCTGCACCATGAGGCCAGGAGCTTCGGGTCTGGGCAAGAGCAGCAACCTCCAGCCAGAACCCACTCATGGAAGCCGGACCAGACGGCAGACCCCAGGCAAAGCATAGGAAGCTCCAGCCAGAACCTGCCCACGAACCTGGACCAGGCGGCAGCCCCCAGGCAAAGCACAGGAAGCTCCAGCCAGAACCTGCCCGCGGAAGCAGACGGCAGCCCCCCAGGAAAACTCCAGCCAGAACCCGCCCACGGAACCGGACCAGACGGCAGCCCCCAGGCAAAGCACGGGAAGCTCCATGCCCTGAGAGCGACTCACAATTTGGAGCTGAAGACATGGTGATTCTCACATCATCGGAAGGGAAGGAACAAGGCCGAAGGAACATGATTCTGGGGTTTGGAAAAAGTGGATTTTGTGAAAACGCTGCTGGTTTTATGTAGCCTGTTCCTAGCCGCATAAGGCAGAATTCCAGGCGCAGTTCTAGAACATTCTCCAGCTGTTTGAATTGGGCTTCAAGGACCACATCTAGTTATTTCCAGATGAGGATAAGGTATTAAATGCGCAACCTCGCTTTGAATGTTTTCTTGATTTTCCTTATTTATACCTCTGTTTATGAAGCAAATATCAAATGGGCTGGGCACAGTGTCTCACGCCTGTAATCGCAGCATTTTGGGAGGCCGAGGCAGGAGGATCACTTGAGATCAGGAGTTCAAGACCAGCCTGGCCAACATGGTGAAAATCTGTCTTTACTAAAAATTCAGAAATTGGCTGGGCATGGTGGTGCCAGTAATCCCAGCTACACAGGAGGTTAAGGCACAAGAATCACTTGAACCTGGGAGGTGGAGGTTGCAGTGAGCTGAAATCATGCCACTGCACTCCAGCCTGGGCAACAGAGCAAGACTCCTCCTTCTCAAAAAAATACAAACAGAACAAAAACAACATAAAAAGTGCCCCAATACAAGACGACTGATATTCTAACGGAGGTGGCTGTGCTTTTTTTAGCTTAACAAAGCAGTCTCTATTGTTAAGACCAACAAATTGGCTCAAAGAACAACAAAAATATATGTTCGATAAAGAAAATATAAAAGCTTTTGTTGCAGGATTGAAGAAAAAACATTAAAAAAAAAAAAAAGAAAATGTAAAAGAAAGCCAGGCACAGTGGCTCACACCTGTCATCCCAGCACTTTGGTAGGCTGAGGAGGGCGGATCACCTGAGGTCAGGAGTTCCAGATCAGCCTGGCCAACATGGTGAAACCTTATCTCCACCAAAAATACAAAAATTAGCTGGGCTTGGTGGCCCGAGCTTGCAGTCCCAGCTACTCTGGAGGCTGAGGCAGGAGAAACACTTGAAGCTGGAAGGCAGAGGTTGCAGTGAGCCGAGATTGCACCACTGCACTCCAGCCTGGGAGACAGAGGAAGGCTCTGTACAAAAAGAAGAAAAAAAAAGGTAAGATGATCCAATGAAATACTATTGTAATTTAGCTGAAGACAGTTATTAAGCGTATTAAAATCTCAGGCAATATTACAAAAGCTAGGAAATGGGCCGGGCAGTGGCTCACGCCTGTCATCCCAGCACTTTGGGAGGCTGAGGTGGGTGGATCACCTGAGGTCAGGAGTTGGAGACCAGGCTGGGCAACATGGTGAAACCCCACTACTACAAAAAAATTAAAAAAAATATTAGGTGGGGTGGTGGCAGCTAATTTTGTGGTCCCAGGTACTCAGGAGGATGAGGTCGGAGGATTGCTTGAGCCCAGGACGTGGAGGCTACAGTGAGCTAAGATGGTGCCACTGCACTCCATCCTGGGTGACACAGCAAGATTCCATCTCAAAAAAATAAATAAAAATAAATACATAAATAAATAGGCTGGGCACGATGGCTCATGCCTGTAGTCCCAGCACTTCAGGAGGCCAAGGCAACAGGATCACTTGAGTCCAAGAGTTCAAAACTAGTCTGAGCAGCATAGCAAAACATCATCTCTATAAAAATAAAAAATAAAAATAAAAGAATCAGGCCAGGCACAGTGGCTCACACCTATAATCCCAGCACTTTGGGAGGCTGAGGCGGGTGGATCACCTGAGGTCAGAAGTTCAAGAGCAGCCTGGCCAACATGATGAAATCCCATCTCTACTAAAAATACAAAAATTAGCTGGGCGTGGTGGCGGGCGCTTGTAATCCCGGATGCTCCAGAGGCTGAGGCAGGAGAATGGCTTGATCCTGGGAGGCGGAGGTTGCAGTGAGCCGAGATCACACCACTGCACTCCAGCCTGGGCAACAGAGCGAGACTCTGTCTCAAAAAATATGTATATATGCAAAGGAACTTGTCAGAAATAAAAGAAGACATCTAGCTACAGACCAAAAGGAAAAAGCAAACTGAACTGTTGGCACTGAAACACATCCTAATAAAGTTACCGTCTTGAAGATAAAGGCAAAAATTTGGGGCAGCCAAAAAAAGAGATCGAGTTAGGCTGGGCGCGGTGGCTCACGCCTGTACTCCAAGCACTTTGGAGGCCAAGGTGGGTGCATCACCTGAGGTCAGGAGTTCAAGACCAGCCTGACCAACATGGTGAAACCTCGTCTTTTTAAAAAAAAAAAAAGAAAGAAAGAAAAGAAAAGAGATCGAGTTGTCTTTTTTTTTCTTTGAGACAGCGTCTCACTCTGTCGCCCAGGCTGGAGTGCAGTGGTGCGATCTCAGTTCACTGCAACCTCCACCTCCCTGGTTCAAGCGATTCTCCTGCCTCAGCTTCCCAAGTAGCTGTGATTACAAGCGCCTACCACCATGCCTGGATAATTTTTGTATTTTTAGTAGAGATAGGGTTTTGCCATACTGGCCAGGCTGGTCTCGAACTCCCGAACTCAGGTGATCCACCCACTTCAGCCTCCCAAAGTGCTGGCATGACAGGCGTGAGCCACCGTGCCCAGCAAGTTTGGTTTTTTTTTTTTTTTGAGACAGAGTCTCACTCTGTTGCCAGGTGCCAGGCGCCAGGCTGGAGTGCAGTGGCACAATCTCGGCTCACTGCAACCTCCGCCTCCCGGGTTCAAGCAATTCTCCTGCCTCAGCCTCCCAAGTAGCTGGGACTACAGGCGCACGCCACCACGCCCGGCTAATTTTTGTATTTTTAGTAGAGACGGAGTTTTACCATGTTGGCCAAGATGGTCTCCATCTCTTGACCTCGTGATCTGCCCGCCTCGGCCTCCCAAAGTGCTGGGATTACAGGCAGTTGTTTTTTAAGGACAGAAAAAAGGAAGTGCTCCTCAGATATCCCCACAGTGGACATCGGAACAAAAGCCTCCACAGCCTCCTGGGAAGACGGTGCGACTCGAAGCCTAATGGCTGCAGAAGCTCCCAGACAGAAGCCATCTGTGAGTGAGTCAGAGATCAAGGAGTTTCCATTAGCCGCTCTTGAAGAAATTACTAGACACAAATCCCAGCCGATTAAGAGCTGAGTGGAAAAGCCACGTAAGGCAGCAGGCTGAGGATAGATGTTGACTCCATGCATCGAAGGCAGACGGACCACAGGGAATGCGCCTGGCAGGCCACAGAAGGAAGCTGAAAGCTTGACGGGCGGGATGAAACCCAGGTAGACGCGGCGCTGTGAGCTGGAGAGCTTCTCAAGAAACCACCCAGTCCTGGAGGAATCTGGCCGCCGTGCGGGACAGCCTGGGAGCTTGGGTGACCCTTTCACAAGGAGAGGTTCGGAGATAGCGTGGCGGTGCAGAGAGGGGCAGGCGCAGGGCCCCGGCGACAGCGCGTGGTTGAAATCAGTGCCGCCACAGTGGGGGACAGAGCGGACAGACGGCCGTGGGGCCCGGCAGGAAGCAATGTGTCCCCACACACAAGCTGCCCTGACCCACCCCAGCTCCAGCAGCTCGTCCCCACCAAACCTGCCAGCTCAGCACGGGGTCAGTCCCCAGCAAAGGCCCTCCACCTCAGTGTCCAGGGGCTCTGGCTCCCAGGCAGCATTCCAGACCCTTACTCCGAATTCCAGTGCCCCCAGCGCTACTGAGGGGATCATCAGAAAGAGAGACCTTGTGATGCCTGCAACCTACTGGGGAAGGGCAGTGGTGGCAGCAGGTGGGGCATGGCTGAGCCATCCGCCATGAGGGTGTAGCGTCCAGCCCTACATGGTCCCGTGAGTCCCTCTCTGCAGGTGTGGAGATGAGCAACTGTGGAAAGAAAAGACACAAGACACGGAGAAAGAGAAAACAGAGTTTGGGCCCAGGGGTCTGCTGCCCACCAAAGCATCGAGTCCGGCAGCGGCCCAAGTGCCTGGACGCGCTGACCTTTATTGAGCACAAAGCAAGGGGCAGGGCAGGTGGGATAAGGTCATGGGGGTCAGTGACAGGGTCAGGAAAATCACGTATCTTAGAGACAGGGGCCCAGGACTTTAAAGAAGCGGAGGCGAGGAGAAAACCTGCGGCGTCAGCACTTTTTTCATGCTTGTCAAGAACGAACAAGGTCACTGAGATTTATGTTACTGTCACTATCTTTTATCTTCTGAGGAAAAGAGGAACCAGATGCAGAAGCGGAACTTGAACGTAGCCATGGAACGTGACTGCTGAGGCGCAGCCTCACAGGGAGGCCACGAAGTCCCTGGATGTCCATGGGCGTCCCTGACAGCCCCCAGGCATGCCGCAGGAGCTTGGAGAAGCGGAGTTTTCTCCTCAGTCCCCCGAGGAAGGAGACGTCTTGGCCATCTGGGCTGTCTCCTTCCCTGGCTGGCTAAACCGCGGGGCTTTCCCAGCGCGGACGCTGCCGCACAGCCGAGCGCCCTCCAGCAGCCCTTACGCGGGCAGGACAGAGGGCTTAGGGCATCTTGCCTCAGGGTCACCTCTTTTCCAATGCCGCTTCAGTCCCATGCTTCCTGACCTGAGACTTAGTAAGATTAAAGATTATATGATTATAGACGTGTATATGTTTATGATTACATGCGAATAGCTATGTGATTATTTATGATTATATGTATAGGAATAAGTGTGTCACTATATCTCTAATTCTTTTCTAATTCTGTGTTTATGTGAGAACATGCTGAGGCCTCAGACCCCTGCCTCGGCTCTTGCGGGGTTCCGCCCCACAGAGGGCAGCTCCCCAGGCGAGGCCCTCCGGGGCTCGGAGAAGGAGGGGGACATTGTATCCACACCAGAGCCAGGAGGGAAAGGCAGAGACCCTCTTCCTCAGCCTAGAGGCCACCATGCGAGGTCACACCTTCCCCTGCCCTGAAGGCAGCCATAGGCTAGTGGTGGCTGGGCACCGTGTCGACCCCCAAACCCTGCCTTCTGCAGGGACCTGGGCACATCTCTGGGCCACCTGCGGGTGCTGTGGCTGGCTCGCTGTGGCCTCACTGACCTGGATGGCATCGCCGCTTTGCCAGCGCTGAAGGTGAGTCTGGGCGCCCTGGGCTGGGGAGGGCCAGGCTGGGCCCTGGCTCAGAGCCCCACGCTGCCCAGGAACTCTATGCCTCCTACAACGACATCTCGGACCTGAGCCCGCTGAGCCTGCTGGAGCAGCTGGAACTGCTGGACCTGGAAGGCAACAGTGTGGAGGACCTGGGGCAGGTGTGCTTCCTGCAGCTGTGCCCTCGCCTGGCCACACTCACCCTGGAGGGCAACCTGGTGTGCCTGCAGCCGGCCCCCGGCCCTGCCAACAAGGTGCATGTCCGGGCACCTGGCCAGCCTGTGCATGGCAAGGGTGGCTCCCTGTGGCTCCAGCTCTGGGCCCCTCCCTCCGGCAGGGACTTCTGTGCCCACCTGTGCCCTGTGGCCTGCTCACCAAGAGTTCATCTCTTCTGTCACCAGAAGTCTGACAGCTCCCAGGGCGTCCTCCCGGGCCAGCCCTCCCGGATCCCACAGGGTCACCTACAAGCATGTCACGTCCCTCAACCCACGTATGCACTGTGAGGCCCACACACAAGCCACACAGAAACACACAGAATCATGTGTCCACAGATGTGCACACACACTCACACACCTGTGTGTGCCCCGTCCAGAGCCACGTCCAGCCCAACAGACCCCACAGACCACCCTGTGCACACATCTGTGTACGCCCTGTCCAGAGCCACATCCGGCCCCACAGGCCCCAGAGACCACGCTGTGCACACATCATCTCCCTATGCAACCTGTGCGTGCCCTGCTTAGAGCTGGCACAGGTATGTGCAGGCCCTAGGGGAGCTCACAGACCCTGCACGAGCCGCACTTGCCCTGAGCTCACAGCGCTGGCCTCATTAGCTGCTGCTTGGTGCTGCCACATGCTGGGGTCAGCATCCACCAGTGCCCGGTGGCTAGTGCTCCATGGGCCAGAGCCCTGAGCTCAGGGCAGCTCCATGGGCCAGAGGACATCCCTGGCCCCAGCCTTGGGTCTGGACAGTGGGGTCCTGCATCCTGAGCGGGTGAGAGCCCAGTCCCTGAAGTCCCTGGGGTCTGAGAGTGACCCACGCCCGCCCCAGCAGGGTAGGGCAGCATCACCACCTCTGGCCCCTGCCTGCCCCACGGTGGGTCTGGAAGAGGGAACCTGGGAAAGAGCTGGCCTGAAGGGCCCACCTGACCCAGACCTGCCCTCCTTCCCCCTCCGCCTGCAGGTGCCCAGGGGGTACAACTATAGGGCAGAAGTGAGGAAGCTCATCCCCCAGCTTCGGGTCCTGGATGAAGTTCCGGCTGCACACACAGGCCCACCGTCTCCCCCGCGGCTGAGCCAGGACTGGCTTGCGGTGAAGGAGGCCATCAAGAAGGGCAACGGCCTCCCCCGGCTGGGTATGGCAACCCCAGGCAACTGTGCTCGGAGGACCCACGGCTGAGCCCCAGCTCCCCAAAGGAAGAGGCCCCCACCCCAGGACTCTCAGAGACGGACAGCCACATCTCATGCCCTCCCCCAGCCTTGACCCCTGGTCCCCAGAGTGGTGCACACCCGGGCCCAGGCCAGGACACTGTCTCTGAGCAGCCCACAGTGGGAGAGGTGGATCTGGAGGGGAGGGCCTCTCCAGAAGGCAGCAGCGTCAGAGGCCAGCCTCTGGCCATGCAGCATGGGTGTTGGGCTCCCTGGTTTGTGGACAGAGTCTGGGGCGGGCTCTCGGGCTGACCAGCTGGCCTGGGCCTTGGTGACCTCTGCTTCTGACCCTTGGGCAGACTGTCCCCATGGAGGCCCCATCCGGAGTCTTGACCCTGAGCTGTCCCTGCCTGAGATGCAACCCCGAACCTCCAGGCCCTGGCCCTTCTCGCTGCTGGTCCCTGGGGGCCCCCTACCTGAAGGCCTGCTTTCTGAGGACCCCGCCCCAGAAGATAACACCAGCAGCCTCACCCATGGTAACTGACTTGCCCGAAAGCTGACCTGCAGCTCCTCGGCCCGAACTAGACCCAGCCATGCTGTCTCCTGCAGGTGCTGGCCAAGTCCTGTGTGGGAACCCCACCAAAGGCCTGCGGGAGCGTAGGCACCAGTGCCAGGTACATCCCCAGGGACCAGCCTCCAGGGCCCCAGCCCCCCATGGGCAGCAGCATCCAGGGGTGCAGCCCTGACGGTGCCCTGCCCCACCGCCATGCCAGGGGGAGAATCCGCAAACTAGTCCCTTTTCCTCCTCAGGGGAGGGAGCCCGCGGAGCAGCTGCCCCAGCACAGGCCAGGAGATCTGGCCACCAGCACTTCCAGCCCAGAGCCTGACCCTGCAGACAGCTCTGACTGCCCGGCCTTGGCCGGGCTTAGGCCCTGGAGGGAGCTTGGCATGGGGTGGGTGTCACCCCGACCCTACTACTGTGTGTGTCTGTCTGGTGAGGGGGGTCAGGTCCTGTCTGGGGAGGGGTCAGGGCTGGGGCTGCCGTGGCTGAGTCATCATTGGTCCATCCCTGAGCCTCACGTGCACTTGGGATCGACCCCAAGAAGGTCCAGGGCGGAAGCTCCTCCTCCTCTCCCCACCCTATCCCCCTCCCCTGTAGGCACCTGGAGTCCCAACAGGAAGGGGCTGTAGCCCCCGGGAGCCGTCGGAGGGCCCCTGAAGATCAAGTGCACGAGGCAGAGCCCAAGACTCCCCCCAGCCCCCCGAGCCTGGCCTCAGGTACTGAGCCTGTCCGCCTGCCCCCAGTGCCTGGGAGTGACCCAGCACCCCACCTCTGTATGTGACACCTACAGATCTGACATTCAGCCTGGTCCCCTTCCTCAGCAGGGCTCTGAGAGAGACTGTAACAGGGAGGTCCCCTTCTGGGTCTGGGGAGGGCCAACCCAAGTCTTCCCTCTCCCAAGCCATGGTCCAAGCCCTGTTACCTTGAGCCATCTGGGCTGGACTCAAGAGAGACATCCCACGAAAGGGTGCTGTGAAGAGTCCAGAGTGGTTTGGACAGAAAGAAGAAGCCACCCCAGGGTGCCAGCAGGCAGAACATGCCCACTGGGCAGCTTTTAGGGGCACAGGCACCAGGCCAGGGGTTGGGGGGAAGGGCAGCCAGCAGCCTCCCCAGGAGACCAAGGCAGGGAGGGTGCTGCTGCTTCACCCCAAAGATGGCAAGTGTACTTGGGGCACAGAATTAAGCCATACAGTGCCCTCTCCAAAGGACACCGGCTTCAGCGTGACCACAGCTTTGAGACAGAGAGGACCCTCCCTCAGCAGGCAGGCAGGCCAGGCGCGGGGCACTGTAAGCAGGGGCGACCCCACGGTTGGCAGGCTGACCCTACTGTGCGGGAGCCTGGTCAAGGGGGCTGGAATGGGCAGGGAACAGGGCAGGCCAAGCCTCTGCCCTTCTATATGCTGGTGGGTGACTGTGGAAGGGCAGAGAGAGGGGGCAGCAGCTGGTCACCTAGTGGCCAGGAGCTGCAGGGGTGGAGGAAGGGCAGGCAGGGCAGCCAGGAGGAGGGCGAGCTGCAGTGGCCTTGAGCCAGGCTCAGGACAAAGGCATGCCAGGGCTACAGGTGCCGGTGCAGGTGGGCACTGGGGGACCAGAGGCTTGGGAACTGGCCTGGGGCAGTCAGCCAGTGACCAGCCTCTCAGGGACAGGACACAGATGACCCAGGGCCAGAACCAGGCCTTGGGACCGCCTTACCTGCCCCAGAGGTGGGCCTGCCCAAGCAGTCAGGGGCCACGGGGCTGGGAACACAGAACGTGGGGTGCAGCGGAGCAGCCTGAGGGGCAGGGATGCTGCTGCCTGTGGACCCCCGGCCTGGACCATGGCTTTGGGACGGCAGGGCCATGGGTGGGCTGTGGCCTCCCCTTGCCTAACAGCCTTTCTGACAGCCGTCACTCTGTTTGCTTTCTAGAGACCCCCAGGACCTTACGCTGTCACCTAGTCCCCTCCCCTCCCAAGCACCCGATGCCACCAGCTTCTGGCAGCAGCTCCCCCCGGTGGCCCACAGACCTGCAGTCCAGGGGGCGTCGGCTCCGAGCCCTGGCCAGCTGGGGGCCTGGCCTGGGTGATGGGGTGGCCGCAATGGCCTCAGGCCTGAGCCTTGTAGCCCAGGGATGTCCTGGCCCAAAGCCAGCACCAGAGGCATCAGCCAGACCCCCCAGAGCAGCCGAACTCTCTCACCCCACCCCCTTCCCCCACTTAGTGTAGCCCCCACTGCCAAGCTTGCCTGTGCTGGGGCCAAGACCTGCCCACATACGTGGTCACAGGAGCTCGGGGTGGACTTGGCCTCATGGACCGCAGAACATCTGGGCGGGTGTGTTGGCGGGTGGAGGGAATGCTTGGCCCTGGGGAGGACCCTCTTGCTGGAGGGGAACAGGGGATTGACCTTGAACCCAGTTTAAGCCCCTGACAGGGTTTGGCGTGGGGAGTGAGGGTCCCGATCCAGCCCTTCCTTCGGGCCAGGCTTTCCCGCGGCACGGGGTGGGGGGTGGTGGTCACAGGGGCAGGCCTGTCAGAGGCCTCTCCTGCTAGAGGTGGGTGTGGCCGAGGGGCAGGGGCTGGAGCTGGGGATTCGAGTCCACCCCCCACCCCCCCACCCCCGGCCGGCCCCAGGGTAAGAGCCACCTCCTAGGCCTCAGCTGCTCGTCCTCGGCCTCCCGTCCCCGGGGGATCTGTAGGGCTCCCGCGCCGCGACAGGGCGGCAGTTCCTTTCTCCTGGGGCAGGATGCCCCAGAAACCAAGCGAATCATTTTTGACTCTCCGGTGTACAGAAATGCGATTTACTTTGTAGGCAACGTTGGTTCATTAAATTACGCAGCGGACCTCGCCTGCTTAGTCCCCGCGCGCGTCCCGCCCGCCGTCCCCGCAGTCCTGGCCCCTAGGCGCGGCGGCAGGCGTCCGCGGTGACTGGCAGGCAGCTGAGGAAGCGGAAGCCGTATCTGCTCTCGGCGGTACTCGGCACCGACAGGGCCACCATGGGGCAGCTGCGGTCCACGCTCTTCCGGCACACCTGGGGGGCGCGGGGGCTGAGAGGCGCACGGGGCGGGGGTGGGGGGGGCGGGGCGGGGCGGGGATGGAGAGGGGAAGGGGGAGGGGAGGGGCGGGGATGGAGAGGGGAAGGGGAGTGGAGGGAACTTGGAGGGGCGGGGGGGAAGGGGGGGGAAGGGGAGGAGAGGGGAGGGGCGGGGCAGGGGAGGAGAAGGGAGGGGCAGGGTAAGGAAGGGGAGGGGGCGCATCCACACGCGCGCCCTCACCCGAACTTGGTGCTCCCTCAGGAGCCGCCAGTCCTCCAGGCCCAGCCCAGCGTCTGCGGGAGGCGGCGATGGGGTGGGGTCAGGCGGGCCGCGCTCTCCCTCCGGCGCGCGCTCCCCGGGGATGGCGGGCAGGTGCTGCGCGGGCCCCTCCCGCGGGTGGAAGCGCTTCCCCGAGCTCGGCAGCGGCGGTGGCTGTAGGGCCCGAGTCCTGGAGGGCGAAGGTCGTGAGGGCGGCGGCCGGCCCGGGAAAATCGGCCCTAGAGGGCTTCGCGCCTGGGGCGGTGCAGGGGCTGAGGGACGCCCTGGTGACTCGGGGCAGCAGGGCGGGACCTGCAAAAGTTGGGGCCGCCCCGGCGAGGGGATCCGAAGGACCGTCGCCCCGGCGAGGGGATCTGAAGGACCGTTTTGCTGGGGCGTGGCCTGGAGAGGAGGCGGGGTCCCAGGGACCCGCGGTCCCCACCGTGGCCTCCGGCGACCGAGCCGGGGCTCCTGCAAGCGGCCTCTGCGCGGGGTTCCTAGCGGCTCGCAGGGGTCGGCGCCGGGCCCTGCCTCCGGGAGCGGGAAGCGGTCGATGGACAAGTCGGTGTCGTCGGCGAAGACCCTCGGGGCCGGAGTCGCGCGGTGTGGGATCCGGTGCTCGCTGAGGACCTGCGGGGCGCGTCGGTCACCCCCGCACCCGAAGCCCGGTCGCCCCCCGAGGGCCCGCACCGACCTCGCCCTTGGGGCCCAGGAGCAGCGTCACGCAGTCGCGGCTAGAGTGGGAGGGTTCGGGCTCCCGGCCCGAGGACGCGCACGGCGGCTTCTTGGCGTTGCGGGGCCCCTCGCCCCA
Source organism: Cacajao melanocephalus (assembly GCA_963573385.1). Taxonomy (NCBI): domain Eukaryota; kingdom Metazoa; phylum Chordata; class Mammalia; order Primates; family Pitheciidae; genus Cacajao; species Cacajao melanocephalus. Next base: position 32,563 of record CAUYLG010014703.1, on the reverse strand, counting down.
GACCTGGAAGGGCGCGGAGCGGTGGGTGAGGGGCGGCCGGGCCGGCCGTCCGGGCTGGGCTCGCAGGCCGGGGCGCACCGTGATGTGGTGGCGCGGGGCCAGCAGCGTGGCCGGCGGGAAGCGGTACAGGCGCTCCGGGCGGCCGCGCACCAGCTGCTTCAGCACCGCGCCGCCCAGGTCGGCCGTCTCCAGCTGCGACTGATTGAGGATGCGGACGAGCTTCTCCCGGACGCTCACGGCCACGATCTTCAGGCAGCTGCCCGTCGGGCTGGGGCGAGAGGGGGACGCTATGAGAAGATGCGGCCTGTCCACCCTACGGCCGTGCGCCCCGCCCGGAAACCAGCTCCAGCCGAGCGCTGGAGGCCTGGGTCGCCCCTTACCTCCGCTGGTGTTCGGGGCCCGGGTAGTCAGGGTCTGTGCTGGGCTCTGGCGCCAGGACCGGCTTGCGGTGCCTGGCTGATCGCGTTGTCTGGAGATCTAGAGAGGAGCACTTTTGGGGAGGGGTCCCTCTAATGGAGTACCCAACGGGATGTACCCTGTGAGGCCAGACCAAGCCTTCAGTGCCTGGGGGACCAGGGTCATAGGAGTAGGAAGAGCGGCTGTACCTCGGGGCCTGGAGGACCTCCTTCAGGGCTCTGGGTGAGATCACGGGCCTGAGGGATGGAGGGTGGGCGAAGGGTAACAGGGAGCCCCTCCCCACTGCACCTTCTGATCCTCTTCGGAAGCTCCTGGCCTGCACCAGTGCCTGCTCGGAGGAAGAACGCCAGCCCTGGGGCGAGTGCCCTGATGCCTTCAGCAGGTGGTAAGGCAGGCCCCGCCGGCAGCCGCTGGAGTCGGAGTCAGCGCCCCCTGAGCTGCTGGTGCCCATACAGGGCAGGGAGCCCCAGTTCACGGTCTTGTGATGCCCCTCGGAGTGCTTTCCAGGGGACCCCGGGCTCCCTGTGTCCAGCTGCGGCCAGGGCCAAGGCTGCCTGTGGACCACACTCTGCTTGATGTCCACTCCAGCTCCAGACGCCAGCCCTGCCCCCATTCAGCCGGAGCAGGCAGTCCAGCAAGGAGTTCCTGTGGCTCCCAGGACCCAGGACCCAGGCCCAGCACATGGCAGGACAGTGACAGCCCCTTCAACCCCAACCCATTCTACAGATCACAGGATTGAGCACTGGAGGGTTAAGGGACTTATCCAGGGACACCAAGGGGTAGTGTCCTTGAGTGGCCTGAGTCTTCACCTGCCAACCTGAGCCCTCCCTTCTGGCCCCTGGGGAGTCCCCGCCTGTGCCGTTACTTTTGCTGTGAGTCAAGCTCCATGTTGATGAAGAGGTTGGGGTACCGGTGGGCAATGCTGTTCCAGTCCACGTCCTCCAGCCGAAAGCCCTGGCCAGGAAACAAGAGGCACGTGTCCCCTCCCGCCAGGCTCCATCCAGATCCCAGACCACACACGTGGGAGGCCTAGCTCACCTCCCCAGTGGGGGCCTGAATGTTCTCAGAAACGTCACTTGGGTCCATTAGAGTCTCTGCCGTCACCACCTGCCAGAGGGGTCCAGAGGCCGGTGGGCAGGGACTGGGGCGAGGGGCACCCTCCCCCACAGCACCTCTCCTCTTTGACCTCACCTGTACTCTGAGGCCTCTTGATTCCTCCCCGCTGGAGCCCGGAGTTCCAGAGGCAGCCTGAGCCAGGCAGGCTTCTAGGCAGGCCAGGGCGCCCCAGCAGAGGTACCCGATGGGAGGGGGAGGGCTGGGTAGGGTGGCTAGGGCAGCAGGGCTTGAGGGGTGGACTCACCTCCACACTGCCAGTCTGGGATCGCAGCATGCGGCCCACCCACGAGGAGCGGGCTAGCTGCAGGAGGCAGGACTTCTGGAAGTTCTGCAGCTCGGCCTCCACCTCCTGGAGCCTGCGGGTGGTCTCCAGCAGCCGCTCCTCCAGATACTGCTTCTCCTGCTCCAGGAGGGCCTGTGGGTGAGAGGCCAGCCCCCGCCTGGCCCCCAACACCAGGACCCCACCCCCTCTGGGTGCCCCCGCCTCACCCACTGGGCTCGCTCTTTCTGTTCCTTCAGCTGCAGGGTCAGCTTCTGGACCCGGCTCTGCAGGAGCCTCTCCTGACTGTGGGAGCTCCTGGAGGAGGGGTGACCTCAGCAGCCCCCAGCCTGCTCGGGCAGGGGTTCTTAACACCAGGTCAGTGGTGAAGGGGGGGCACCACCGACTTCTTGGCTCCAAGGGCCCACAGGACAGCTGCGCTGGGGCCGGCCAGCCTCCCACTGGTCTGGGCAGGGGTCTGGCACCCATCTACATGCACAGGGCTGGGGTTGAGGCTGTAATATGTTAGCTTAGGGTCAGGGTGGAGGATCAGCGCGGGCAAGGACGAGGAAAAGGATCTAACTCGGCGGCTGGGGTCAGAAACCAGGAGTCCGAGCCAGGACAGGGTGGGGTTGGGTTGGGCTGGATGTTATGCTTCAGACCTCTTGGGCGGAAGCCCCGCCACCTCCTGCAGGATGTGGCAGAGCCGGGCGTCCCGGCCATTCTGGACCTCCCACCGCAAGGCCTGGATCTCTAGTTCTCGCTGCCCCCACAACAGCCGCAGTGTGCGAGGATCCAGGGACTCAGGAGCCAACCTGCAGTGGCCGTGCCCCTGCTGCTCACTCAGGCTGGGCCCCGGCCATCTGGTCCAGGAGCCTCACCACTCCTCCCTCCCCTCCTTACTGTGGGTCGGCAGAGCAGGCCACCCGGGAGGAGTGGGGCGTGGTGTCCGGCAGGCTTGTGGGAGTCTCAGAGGATGCAGGTGTGCCTGCTGGAGGTCCCAGGTGACCACTGACCGACTCTGGGTCTGTGGGGAACAAGAGAGCCTCCTCCTCGGCTTCTTCAGGCTCCGGGCCAGACTTGGGGGTCATTCTTGATGTTCTTTGAGAGCTGGGAGGGGTGGGGGTACCACGTCTGCCGGGTGTGTTTGTGTGGTCACACACAGGTTGGAGCTGCCCAGCGGCACCAGCACTCACGGAGCATGGCTATCTGAGGAGCCCCCCAATGGGTGTCTACACCTGTGTGTTTCTGACCTTTGCCTGTGATGTGGGTCCTTCTCTTTCTCTTGTCTCCCCCGCTCAGGACCCCACCCCCAGCACTCACCTGAGGCCAGAGCTCCAAGCAGGCCTGGGAGGGAAGGGCTCTGTACTGTTGCCCTGGATACCAGCACCCAGAAGGGGAGGGGCTGTTTGTTACCTGGAGCTTCCAGGGAGACCCCAGACCAGGCCCCTGGGTGAGTTCTGAGCCAGCCCAGCCTGGAGGAGGTGTGAGACACTGAGCCACTGCTCAGCTTGGGGTGGGGGTGAACCAGTTAGTGACCAACACCTCGACCTGAGGGAGGCCCCAGCATCCCCTACCCAGCCTGGTGGCAGCAGCGTGACACATATAGGGGCATTGCTGCCTGTGAGCCAGGCCAGCATAGCCATGGGTGTGTGGGAGACAGGAAGCAGACGGGTAACAGTGACAAGCTGGGACTGGTGAGGGCTAACCTGCAGTGGTACGTCCCCACCCACAGCCTCTTTTTAAATTAATAATTAATTTTTTGGAGACAGGGTCTTGCTTTGTTGCCCAGGCTGGAGCGCCTTGGTGTGATCCAGCTCATGGTAACCTCGAATTCCTGGGCTCAAGCGATCCTCCCACTTCCGCCTCCTGCGTTACTGGGACTACCGGCACCCGCCTGCACCGTCAGGCTGGGCCCACAGCCCCTTTGACCTCAATGACCAGCAGTCACCCGCAAGCTGGAAGCCTCACCTTTTCCAGCCATCTCCACACCCTCTGGGCCACCCCCAGGGACCCCTGTGGGCATTGCCATTATCATGACAAGTATTCCCTCTCTTCTAGGACAAAACTGAGGCCAGACCTGAGCCACAGGACCCAACCACTCCAGCCTTCACCCTCCACCCCGCCCTCACTCATTCACCCTCCATCTCTGCAACTTGTCGGCTGGGTAAGGCCTCCCTAGAGGAGCACAGGGGACAGGCCAGCAGGAGGCCCCTCCACGCCCACAACTCATTCTGAGCTGGGCAGAATAGGCAATGAATGGCGGACCATGAGGCTGCGGACCCTGGCCGGGACAGCAGGGTAGAGGAGCGGCTTCCAGCCGGCTTCGCTGTGCGCGAGGCCTGGCCCTGGGTCCTAAAGGGCAGGTAGGTATCGGGGAAGAAGAGCCTCAGCCAGGGCCCCGGCCTTCTCCCAAGCGGGCACCTCCCGCACCAGAGCTCGGCGCCCGCCAGCCCCGCAGGGCTCCACGTCCCTGGCCGGGGACTCGTGACCCTGCTACCCCGCGACCCCTGCGCGTCCAGGCGACTGCCGCTGCCGTGGCCCAGAAAGCGAGGGGCGATGCTGGCCCCACTGCCCCTGGGCACAGGTGGGGTTTGCGGGATCCCAGGCCCGCGACCCTCCCTGGGCGGGAACCCACCACACTTGGCTGAGGAAGTCCGCCCAGGAGCGGGGCCAGACACCTGCCCCGACGCGCCGCCCGGGGGGCCGCAGCCGCGGCGTTTCCGCGTCCTTCGCAGGGTGGGGGATGGGGGCGGGGACAGCCGCTGAGGACCGCGGCTAGGCCCCGCCCTCTGGCCCGCCCACACCTGGAGTTTCTGGGGGCGGGGCGCGGCGGCGAGCCAATGGGGCGGGGAGGGGCGTGACGGAGACAGCCAATGAGCGAGGGCTGGGGGGCGGGACACCCGCGCGGATAAGCCAATAGGGGTGTTGGGGGGCGGGGCGGGCGGGGCGCGGGCCAATGGGGGCGCGGGGCCGGGGCGCGCTGCGGCGCTGGGGGCGGCAGGTTGCGGCGGCGCCCGAGCGGGTCCCGAGGCTGGCGAGTGCCCAGGTGAGCCGCGCCGGGTCCCGGGGCCTTCAGAGCGCGGGGCGCGCCTCGAGCCCACCGGGCGCCGACTCCAACTGGGGAGCGTTTTCCGCGAGGCCGGGGCAGGGAGCCGAGGGCGGGGGCGTCGCCGCACCTGCGCCCACCCTGCGGAGCTGGGACGCCCTGGCTCCCGCCAGGCTGGGGTCGCGGCGCGGGCATCCGTGCCCGCAGCGGAGATCGGGACCTTTGGGGCGAACGGAGCCATTGGGCGGCAGCGGCGGGGCTCCCTGGGTTGGCGGGGGCTGCTCAGACTCCGAGTCCACCGGATCCGCGGGGTCGAGGTCTGGGTCGCGACCCCGAGCGACGCTGCGGCCTCAGCGGGTCGGGGTGGGGCGTTCCCATGGCGGCGGCCGCAGTGCCCTCCGAGCCAGGTGAGGCGGGCAGGAAATCCTGGATCTGGTTAATGATTCGCCTTGTTCCGGGAGTGCGGGCGTGGCAAGAGGAGGCTGGTGAGGTGGGGAGCCTGCATGCTCCGGAGGGCCACCCCAGGAATGTGTGGCCGGCGGGTGGGGCCGGCACGGGAGGGTGGGGCCAATGCGGAGGGGCCGCAGCCCGAGCCGTTTCTAGGGCAGGCCAGGAGGAGGAGGAGGACCAGGCTGAGGTAGGAGTAGGCAGGTCCTGACCCTGTGGCCTGTGCCCTCCCCACAAAACAGGGATGCTCTTGGGGCTGGCTGCCATGGAGCTGAAGGTGTGGGTGGACGGCATCCAGCGTGTGGTCTGTGGGGTCTCCGAGCAGACCACCTGCCAGGAAGTGGTCATCGCACTAGCCCAAGCAATAGGTGAGTCCTCTGGGGGTGAGGCTGGCCCGGCAGGTAGAGCTAAGTGGGGTCTGATGGTCTAGCCCTATGTTTCACCCAAGGAGGGTGGGGCTGGTTGTTGAACCGTCTTGTCCTTCCCAATTCCTCAAGCCAGGTAGACAGAGTGGGGGGCACAAAGGCTGACCTTCTCCCCTTCCCCCCAGGCCAGACCGGCCGGTTTGTACTTGTGCAGCGGCTTAGAGAGAAGGAGCGGCAGCTGCTGCCAGAGGAGTGTCCAGTGGGTGCCCAGGCCACCTGTGGACAGTTTGCCAGCGATGTCCAGTTTGTCTTGAGGCGCACAGGGCCCAGCCTGGCTGGGAGGCCCTCTTCAGACAGCTGCCCACCCCCAGAACGTTGCCCAATTCGTGCCAGCCTCCCTGCAAAGCCACGGGCAGCACTGGGCTGTGAGCCCTGCAAAGCACTGACCCCCGGGCCAGCCCCCAGCCTCTCACCTCTTGGGCCTGCAGCCCCCGTGACACCTTCACCAGGCTGCTGTACAGACCTACGGAGCCTGGAGCTCAGGGTGCAGAGAAATGCTGAGGAGCTGGGCCACGAAGCCTTCTGGGAGCAGGAGCTGCGTCGGGAGCAAGCCCGGGAGCGGGAGGGACAGGCACGCCTGCAGGCGCTAAGCGCGGCCACTGCTGAGCATGCCGCCCGGCTGCAGGCCCTGGACGCCCAGGCCCGAGCCCTGGAGGCTGAGCTGCAGCTGGCAGTGGAGGCCCCTGGGCCCCCTTCTCCCATGGCATCTGCTACTGAGCGCCTGCGCCAAGACCTGGCTGTTCAGGAACGGCAGAGTGCGGAGGTGCAGGGCAGCCTGGCCCTGGTGAGCCGGGCCCTGGAGGCTGCAGAGCGAGCCCTGCAGGTGAGCCCCGGGACCTGGTTCCCATCACCTCCCCACCCCTGACATGAGCAGGTTTGGGGGTCACAGGGTCTGGCTAGGGAGAGCGCTCTGTCCGGGGCACAAGGGCCATGGAGCCCCATGGCTGTGCCTCCTGAGGGTCCCGTGTGCCCCCAGGCCCAGGCTCAGGAGCTGGAGGAGCTGAACCGGGAGCTCCGTCAGTGCAATCTGCAGCAGTTCATCCAGCAGACCGGGGCTTCGCTGCCGCCACCCCCACGGCCTGACAGGGGCCCTCCTAACACACAGGTCGGCGTGGTTCTGGGGGAGGCTGGGAGGTGAAGACCTGGCCCAGCCCCACTCCAAGCTGACTTCCCTCCCCACAGGGCCCTCTGTCTTCAGCTAGAGAGGAGTCCCTCCTGAGACCCCCACTGAGCCCCATGCTGGTGCCTACCCTAGGCCCCGAGGGTATGTCTGTGTCCCACCTGCCCCTGGGGCCCGGGGCCCTCCTGTGGCCACAGCATCCTCAGCCTGTGTCCTCCCGCAGTGGCTTCCATGAAGCAGAACTCCTGGAGGTAGCAGCGGCTCCTGCCCCAGAGCGGCGTCCTCTGACAGCCCAGCCCCAGGCTCTGTGACAGACCAGCGAGGGCGGTGAGACCAGCCTGCCTGGACTGCAGAAGGAGGTCGGCAGTCACAGAGGGCTCCTGCGTCACACAGTGGGAAGCTCTGGGCTCTGCGTCAGGAGCAGGGGGTGCAGGGGAGGATTGCCCACATCCTTGCCAGGTCTGCCAGACACCCTGGAGAAGCGTGGGGCGTAGCCAGCTTGAACTTGCCAGTCCCCAGAGGCCACAACTGCCTGCTGCGGACAGGAGATTCGTTGACAGTGCTCAGGCTGTGGGCATGTGCCTGCCTGCGGGAGGGTCCTTCACTGTGTGTACACGATGAGAGCATGTGTGTGCCACCTCCCGACCCGAACGCTAAAACCTCAATAAACTGCCCGAAGCGACTTGAGTGTGTGCTGAGGCTGCGCTGGGCCAGGTCTGAGGTCTTGAGTGTGAGCCTCCACGGGGTGCCACTGAGCAGCACCCCGAGACACCTAGGGCTGGCCACAGCTGGAGCATCTTTGAATGGGGTCCCTCCCCATTCAAAGGGACCAGTGCTCAGTGGGGCCCAGCGCTGGAGCTTCCTGGGCTCCACATTCCATCTGCTCAGCCCCGCCTACCCCCAGGGGCTCTCCTGTTGAGGGCCCCAGCCTGGCAGGCCTGCTGGCTGAGCCTGGCCTGTTTCGGGCTTGTCTGAACCCCCTCCCACCTGACTCCTCACTGTGTGACCTGTGCCCCACCAGTAGCAGAAACTGAGGACGCTGGGATGAGCTAGACCCGCCTGTCAGGTTTACTGAGAACTTGTGGGGGCGGGTCCCAGACTGCTAGGTCAGCCAGGCCCAGGCAGCTTCACCACCCCAGGGAGGGCATGGGTACCAGTGGGCAGGGGCTGCCCCCTCCTCCCTAGGTGGATGTGAAGTATCTGCTATGAGCCTGCAGCTTTGAAACTGGGGCAGGGGCCGGGTGCCGTGGCTGACATCTGTACTCCCAGCACTTTAGGAGGCTGAGACGGATGGATCACTTGAGGTCAGGAGTTCAAGAACAGCCTGGCCAACATGGTGAAACTGCCTCCACAAAAAATGCAAGGCCCAGCATGGTGGCTCATGCCTATTATCCCAACACTTTGGGAGGCCGAGGCAGGCAGATCACCTGAGGTCAGGAGTTGGAGACCAGTCTGGGCAACACGATGAAAACCCATCTCTACTAAAAGTACAGGAACTTAGCCAGGCATGGTCATACGCACCTGTAGTCCCAGCTACTCGGGAAGCTGAGGCAGGAGAATCGCTTGAACCTGGGAGGTGGAGATTACAGTGAGCCAAGATTGAGCTACTGCACTCTAGCATGGGTGACAGAGTGAGACTGTCTCCAAAAAAAAAAAAGAAAAAAAAAATTGGGGCAGCATCTGCATTCCAACCCAGCCGCTGCCTGGGCCCTCGGGCTGCCTGTTGCTTCTCCTGGTCCTCAGGGTGAACCATATGCTCCCAGCTCCAAGGGCCATGGTTGGGGTTGGAGGAGAGGTTTTTTGTGATAAGCAGAATGTGCGGGACCTCTATACCTGGGTACAGCCATGGGTGGTATTGGAGGGATCATGGGTGTCTAGTCTTTTGGATTCCCTAGGCCACATTGGAAGAATTGTTTTGGGCCACACATAGAATACACTAATGATAGCCGATGAGCTATTTAAAAAAAAATCGTGGCCAGACACACTGGCTTATGCCTGTAATCCCAGCACTTTGGGAGGCCGAGGCAGGTGAATCACGAGGTCAAGAGTTCGAGACCAGCCTGGCCAATATCGTGAAACCCGTCTCTACTAAAAAATACAAAAATTAGCTGGGTGTGGTGGTGCATGCCTGTAATCCCAGCTACTCGGGAGGCTGAGCCAGGAGAATTGCTGGAACCCGGGAGACAGAGGTTACAGTGAGCCAAGATCACGCCACTGCACTCCAGCCTAGGTGACAGTGAGAAACTCCTGTCTCAACAAAATAAAAGAAAATTTACAGATTTGTGTTGGGCTGCATTCAGAGCTGTCTCACGGGCAACAGTTGGACAAGCTTGCCCTAGATCATGGGGTCTTTGTGCTTTGAGGGTGGACGAGTTTGGGAGGGACTCGGCTTTCTCTTGGGTGGCCCTGGATATGGTGCTGCCCCCTGTCCCTGGAGCAGACGAAGGGAACATGGAAGTCCTGAACTTGAGCAAGGAAGCCATCTGCAGGGCCCTCCGGAGGCCAGGGCCACCAGCCCCCTGCTGCGTAGAGGGGACTTGACTTGGCTCTTTCCTGCCTGAGGCAGGGAACCAAATGCGGTGAGGCCAGGCAGCAGAGGTGGCTCCCGGTGCCAGTGTCAGCAAGCTGGAACCCCCACCTGACCTCGCTACTGTCTGCACTCTGGCCTCAGCCTGCTGCCTCGCTCACAGCTGCTCATCCCTGGGAGATCCTCAGGGGCCTGGACCTGCCTAACCTGTGGCCCCAGACGGGGCTAAACCCAGGGTCACATGGGGTGGAGCCTGGAATGCAGAGGCCAAGTGAGCTGTGTCTGGGCAGCTGGCCTGGGGCCCGAGGACTGACTCCTCCATCCACAGCCCCCACCCACACTCCGAAGGGTGGTTGTACCTGTGACCAGCCCTCTGACCCATCATGGAGTCATCTTCCAGAAGCACACAGGCCCGCAGGGGGCAGTGCCAGGTGCTATCCAGAGCCCATCCCCACGTCCTGCTGGAGTCAGGCGCTCTGCCCCACCCGCCCCAGCCCCTCATAGGAAGCAGGCATGGGGTGGCAGAGCACACGCACCGTGCTGTTCCTGTGTCTGTTTTCAAGGAACACCTGTTCTTCTGAAGCCACCGCCTGGGTGCCTGTGCCTGGTCAGCTACTGCTAGCTCTGATGAAGCTAACCAGCCTTCTTCCCCACCAAGAGGGCATCCAGGCACCCACTGGGTTCTGGGGGGGTGGGGATGGTGTGGAGACTTCCTCCTCACTGGCTGTTTCATTTTTCATTTTTTTGAGACAGAATCTCTCTCGTCACCCAGGCTGTAGTGCAATGGCACAATCTCATCTCACTGCAACCTCCACCTCCCAGGTTCAAGCAATTCTCCTGCCTCAGCCTTCCAAGTAGCTGGGACTACAGGCGCACACCACCATGCCCAGCTAATTTTTGTGATTTTAGTAGAGACAGGGTTTCGCCATGTTGCCCAGCCTGGTCCCGAACTCCTGATCTCAAGTGATCCACCTGCCTCATCCTCCCGAAGTGTTGGGATGCCGGGCGTGAGCCACTGAGCCGGGCCTCTCATGGCTGTTTCAGGTGAACAGAGTCCGGTCCTGAAAAGTGGCCAGAGCGTTTCAGATCACTAAGCAAACCTCTGAGTGGCTGAAAAGTTTACTTTTGAGTTTTAAACTGCACTTTGAAAACTACACTGTGCGCCGTGCTGGCGTGTGGAAAGGCTGGGCTCCCTGAAAATATCCAGTTCCACCGCAGGGCAGGCCCAAGCCGAGCCAACCCCCAGGTGACGCAGGGCGGCATCCCATCTGGTGTAACATGGGCAGAGGCAGAGCCAGGCCGAATTGAGGGGCTGTGCTGGGGCCCTACCGGCCCAGACTTCCTACCTGACCCCAGCACAGAAGTGCACTGTAGGGCTGGCCAAGGACCCCGGTTCGCCGAGAGTGCCTCACAGAAAGCCCCTATCCGGCAGGAAGTCAGCTCTGCAGGTTCCACCCCAAGGCCACATACAGCCTTCCCCACCTGCAGATGCTGCCAAGCCTCAGTCCGCAGTGGTGACCGGCAACCCCATCAGGACAGGGTGCTTCCAAAGGCCAGTCCGAGTCCACGCCAGGCGTCCAGTAAATCTGCCTCTCCCTCTCCAGCGAGCTGGGTGCAGCCCTCAACCCCTGCAGACATGGGGAGAGGGGACAGGGCTTGTAGGCTCGGGACACACCCTGGCCCTGATTTTCACAGTGGTCTTGAGAAGGCAAGCCCAGCAGACAGGCGGCTGGAGAGACACGTCCCGGGCCTCAACATAGGTCCACCGCGCCGACTCCCGCAGTGGCCTCACTGAAGCGGCAGAAACACAGAAGCGCCAAATCCGTCACTTTCTTCCCGTAGGAAGTCCCCTGAGGATGGCCCTGTTGGCCGAAGATAGAACCATAACACCCGTGCCTGCCCAGGGCCACCTTCGACTTGGCTACAGGAACTCCGCAGACCGGCACCCTGGACACACAAGGAAAAGAAAGTTCCCTCCAAGGGGGTATCTGGCCCAGCCTCGGCCCCAGCAAGCGGAGGGCAGCAAAGCCCCCGAATGACTCCGCTACCCCCCACCCGCCGTCCCTGCTGGGCAGACAAGCACACCCTGTCCATGGGGTCGCCCCCTCCCCACAGTGTCCGGCTGCCCTCGCGTCCCCGTGTGGCCGCTCGCCTGCCCGCCAGACCCGGGTCACGGGGCCAGGAGGGTCGCGCTGCCCAGGCACAGATCAGCCGCTGTCACACGCACAGTGGGTCTGGAGCAGCGCAGTGTGCGGTGGGCAGGGGCTGCCCTGCGTCTGGAGGGACGGCCGGGTGGGCGGGCGGAGGAATCGACCCCCACCCCCGTCCCCTCCAACTTGGGTGTCCGAGCCCCGCAGCCCCTGCCCAGCCCGACCCCCGCGACCCCCGCGGGAGGGCGGCCTAGGAGGTGCGTCCCGCCCGCCAACCTGGGATTTCTCGCGCGTCACCTGCGACCCCGGCGAGGGGCGGCCGCCGGCTGTCGGCCCAACTTCGGCCGCGGCCCCTGGCACCCTCGCGCCCCCGGCTCGCCCCGCCCCGGCCAGGTCCGGTCCCCACCGCCCCCGCCCCGCCCCGTATGCAAATGACCTGGCGCCACAGCCAATGGCCGGCCGAGCTGGGCCCGCCCTGCCGCAACGCAGCCAGTGGGCGCGTGGGGGGTTCACGACGCCCCGCCCACCGCCGCGCGGCCCTTCGCGGGCGAGGCCGGCGCGTTCTTTTCTGCACGTCGGCCCGGGGAGGGGCGGCACCTGCCGGGCGGGGCCTGCGGGGCGCCGGCCACGAGGGCGCGGCGGGCCCGGGGCGCGTCCCCCAGCCGGGCGGATGGTACAGCCCGAGGTGGTCCTCCTCCCGCCGCGCGGTGGTATGGCCCGGGCTCGCGGGGCTTCCGGGCTGGGCGTGGGGCGGCAGGGCGGGCAGGGAGTTGCTCCTCTCCCCGCGGCACGGTGGTACGACCCGGCCGCCTCCGTGCCCCGTACCCGCGTGCCGCGGGCCGCCCCCCTGAACCCGCTGGGCGCCCGGCGCACGTAGCCCGGGTCATGACCCGGGAAGGGCCTCGTGGGCCGGGACACGGCGTCCTCGGGACGCACGCGCCACCCGCTGGGCGGCCTGGGGTCCCCAAAGGGCTCCGGGTCCGTCCGGCTGGCGAAGAGGAGGCTCTGGCTCTGCCTGGTTTGCCTGGCGACGCCCCGGGATGGCCTTGGGGACTGTGAGTCCCCCTTGCGCGCTCTGTCTCCACGGAAGCCTCGTGAGCCTGGCGGGGGTGCTGCACGGGGCTTGGGGTCCCCGGCGCCCTGTGCCGGTCTTTTGCCGGGACAAGGCGAAAGTAGCCTGTCTGTGCGCCGAAAAGGTGTAAAATCAAAGGAGCCTTGACGGTTTGACCTTCGTTAGGGCGCTCAGGGCCAGCTTCGGACGTGGAAGTGTTGGACTCTGGGTAGGGCCCCAAAGTGGCAGCCAAGGGCGATCTGGCCGCCGGCCCCCGTTGGCACTGTCACCCTGGTCCTCGGCCCCGGGCCGTCTCCCCTTAGCTCCCTGGCCCTAAACTCACCGCCCTGCCCTTTGTTCTTCCCTGGCCCCATGACCTCCCTGCATCGGCATTCGCGCGGGCCTGGGCCGCAGCCTGCCCACTGCCCCAATCCCAGACCTGGCGGTCAAGTGCTGCGGTCCCAGGGAGGCTCCGACTCAGCCCAGGTATCGGGAACTTGAAGGCTGGGGACATAAATTCAGGTGCAGTCTGGAGTGGGTCAGATGTGATCAGCAAGACATGATCAAGGTCTTGCTGACCCCTTGACCCTCGCCCCCAAGAGAGCCGAGTGACTCCTTGTACTTCTGGCCACCCGTGAATGGGGAAGGTCCCAGAGCAATAAGGGCCACTCAATTCTATTGGGGGTCAGGGGTCAAGGGGTCAGCAAGACATCTATCATGTGGGTCGTGAAGGAACCGCTGGGAGTCAGTGGGATCCCTCAGGAGCCCATAGGCTTCAGGGGAGAGCAGAGGCTCTCAGGGCAGTCGGATGGGGGACCGGAAGGGGCAGGAGGACAGGGTGGCTCTGTGTTCATCATGCCTTGCTGATGTGAAGCCACTTCTGCCCCCAGCCCTGCCAATTTCACATGCACCTTTCTCACCATCTGTAGTGAGTGGGATGGTCCCCCCAAAAGAAGATATATCCACATCCTAATGCCCAGACCCCCTAAATGTGGCCTTACTGGGAGAAAGCGTTTCTGCAGATGTGGTTAAGGGAAACATCTCAAAATGAGATCATCCTGGACTACCTGGGTGGGTCCTAAGTCCAATGACCAGTGTCCTTATAAAACAAGAAGAGCGAAACACAGGCTGGGTGCAGTGGTTCAAGCTTGTAATCCCAGCACTCTGGGAGGCCAAGGTGGACGGATCAGCTGAGGTCAGGAGTTTGAGACAAGCCTGGCCAACATAGTGAAACCCCATCTCTACTAGAAGTACAAAAAAAAAAAAAATTAGCCAGGCATGGTGGTGTGCGCTTGTAATCCCAAATACTTGGTTGGCTAAGGTAGGAGAATCACTTGAACCCAGGAGGTTGGCAGTGAGCTGAGATCACGCCACTACACTGCAACCTGGGCAATGGAGCAAGACTCTGGTTAAAAAAAAAAAATGGCTGGGCGTGGTGGCTCACGCCTGTAATCCAAGCACTTTGGAGGCCAAGGCAGGCGGATCAGCAGATCACCTGAGGTCGGGAGTTCAAGACCAGCCTGACCAACATGGTGAAACCCCGTTTTTTAAAAAATAAATAAATAAATAAAAATGGAGAGAAAACAAAAAAAAAAAAAGAGAAGAAAGACACAGAGGGAGGCCATAGGAAGCCACAGCTGAGGAACGCCTGGAGCCCGCGAAGCTGGGAGAGGAAGGACCTCCCCAGATCCTCAACAGGGAGTGTGGCCCTGCCAGCCTGGGAGAATACATTTCTGTTGTCCAAGGCCCGCAGTTTGTGGCCGTTTGGTATGGCAGTCCCGGGACACACAGACACCTGCCTTCCCTAGATGGAGATGCAGCCCTGCCTGTCCCTCCCCCAGCTCTGGGAGTTTTGACTCCTTTGTTCTCACTCCACCCATCTCCTCCAGCTAGTCCTGCACCCCCACCCCCGCCTCCCCCGGGCATCCACCTGGCTCTGGGGCTCCCTGCTGCTGGGGGTGGGATGGATCTCAGCATGTGCAATGACTGGGTTCGGGGACCACGGTGTGTGTGGGGGGGAAATGGGGGGCTGGGGGCCCTCTGGGAGAAGCTGGCCTGTGCTGGACAGAAGCAAGGGAGCTCCCAGCCCAGCTCCACCTCCCCCCCCCCCCGTGCACACCAGGAGCAGCACACATGCCATATGTGTGTCTGCAGGAGCAGCACATGGCAGCATCAACCAGGAATCCAGCCGGAGCCTCTGAGTGCAGGTCTGTGTGAGGCTGTGTGGGCAGGATGCACGTGTGTGCACACTGGTACTAGCAGGTGACCGGGGTGGCCCGTCCATGTGCAGGGGTGGTGATGGTACTGATCGGGGGCTGCAACGGAGGCATCTGCCTGCCTGCTGGTGTGTGAGGCATCTGAGCGTGTGTGAGCAGGTAAGGAGTCGTTTTGTGTCAGGTGTGTGTGTGTCGGGGGATCAGCAGGTTGGAGGTAATAGCTACATGCCCGTGCTCTCAAGAAGAACCAGCCATGCTAGTCTGGCTCTAGGCAGCTGCCTGGGGATACTTCTTATGCCTGAGCCTGAGCGCTGCCTGGCATAGCTGGGTGGGTTGTGCACTGACCAGGGGTGCTCACCGAAGACACGTTCTTCATGTTTCCTTGTGGATGTGTGCATTTATTTTATTTTTTTTAGAGATAGGGTTTCACCTTGTTGTTCAGGCTGGTCTTGAACTCCTGACTTCAGGTGATCCACCCACCTTGGCCTCCCAAAGTGCTGGGATTAAAGGCATGAGTCACTGCACCTGGCCATGTGTGTTTATTTTAAATTTTATGTATGTATTTATTTTTGAGACAGAGTCTCTCTCTGTAGCCCAGGCCGGAATGCAGTGATGCAATCTTGGCTCACTGCAACCTCTGCCTCCTGGTTCAAGTGATCCTCCTGCTTCAGCCTCACAAGTAGCTGGGACTACAGGTGCATGCCACCACACCCAGCTAATTTTTGTTATTTTTAGTAGAGACGGGGTTTCACCGTGTGTTGGCCTGGATGGTCTCAATCTCCTGACCTTGTGATCTGCCCGCCTCGGCCTCCCAAAGTGCTGGGATTACAGGCGTGAGCCACTGCACCCGGCTGCGTGTGCTTATTATTTATTTATTTTGCATGCGTTTATTTTTTAAATTTTATCATCTTTTTTTGTTTTTGAGACGGAGTCTCACTCTGCTGTCCAGGCCAGAGCACGATCTCAGCTCACTGCAACCTCTGCCTCCTGGTTCAAGTGATTCTCCTGCTTCAGCCTCCCAAGTTGCTGGGACTACAGGTGCGTGCCACCACACCTGGCTAATTTTTGGTATTTTTAGTAGAGACGGGGTTTCACTGTGTTGGCCTGGATGGTCTCAATCCCCTGACCTTGTGGTCTGCCCGCCTCGGCCTCCCAAAGTGCTGGGATTACAGGTGTGAGCCAGCACACCCAGCCTTTATTATCATTTTTTTTATTTTTAAAGACGGGGTTTCACCGTGTCGGTCAGGCTGGTCTTGAACGCCTGATCTCAGGTGATCCGCCCGCCTTGGCCTCCAAAGTGCTTGGATTACAGGCGTGAGCAATCACGCCCAGCCTTATTATCATTTTTTTAAAACAGAGTCACCCAGGCTGGAGTGCAGTGGTGCTTTCTCAGCTCAATGCAACCTCTGCCTCCTGGGTTCAAGTGATTCTCCTGCCTCAGCTTTCCGAGTAACTGGAATTACAGGGGCGCGCCACCATGCCCCGCTAATTTTTGTATTTTTTTGAGACACAGTCTCGCTCTGTCGCCCAGGCTGGAGTGTACTGGCACAATCTCGGCTCACTGTAACCTCCGCCTCCCGGGTTCAAGGGATTCTCCTGCCTCAGCCTCCCAGGTAGCTGGGATTGCAGGCACCAGCCACCACACCCAGCGAATTTTTGTATTTTTAGTAGAGACAACGTTTCACTATGTTGGCCAGGTTGGTCTCAAACTCCAGACTTCAGGTGATCCTCCTTCTTTGGCCTCTAAAAGTGATGGGGTTACAGGTGTGAGCCACTGCATCTGGCTTATTTTTGAGACAGGGTCTCTGTCACCCAGGTTGTAGTGCAGTGGTGCCATCATGGTTCACTGCAGCCTCAACCTCCCCTGGGCTCAAGCAATCCTCCCACCTCAGCCTCCTGAGTAGCTAGCTGGGACTACCGGTGTGTACTATCATGTCAAGCTAATTTTTTTTCAATTTCTTGTAGAGAGGAATTTCTCACCATGTTGCCCAGGTTGGAACTCCTAGGCTCAAGTGATCCTCCTGCCGTGGCCTCCCAAACTGCTGGGATAACAGGGTGTGTGCCACCGTGCCTGGCCTGGGTGATATGTTTATTTTGACAATTACCAGCAGCCCCCAGACAGCCTGTTCTTCCGAGGAGCCTCAGCGTGTGTCTGTGGGTGCCCCTTTATCTTAGTGGCCTGTAGGCAGGCATGAGGCACATGCAGAGGTAGGGGAGGTGCCTGGTGCAGGGCAGAGGGAGGTCCCTCAGCCCACTGACCACACGGGACCCCACCTGAGCTGTACCCATCTCACCCTCACAGTGACCTAACAGGTAAGATCACCAACTGTCCTCTTTCACGGCCAAGGACACGGAGGCACACAAAGGTTGAGAAACTGAGACTGAAGCACGTGGGTTCAGATGGCTGGCCTGGGTGACCATCGTGACACCCAGCCCCTCCTGACCCCACCCTTCTGGCCCACCGAGAGTAGATTGCTCTGGAGTCCTCCCTAGTCTGTCCCGCACCATCCACTCCTCCTCCTTCAGGGGCGTTTTCAGAGCCCAACAGTGCCTGTTACTTCTCCCATTGCAAACAGAAAACAACACCCCTTTCTTGCCCTCCTCCTCAGTTACCTCCAGCTTTCTTTTCCCCTTTGCATTAAATCGACTTGAAAGAGAAGTTGTGTTCACAGCCCCTGCACACTCTCTGCTCACTTCAAACTCCAGCCCCTGGCCCCAGCGCTGCCGTCCCACGGTGAGCTGACCCACCCTGCTGCACCCAGGCTCCCTCCCCCATGATGTGTGCGCACGCCCTCCCGGGCCTCCATGAGCCCCTCTCGTGGCTTTTTCTCCAGCCCCCACCCCTAGCACCCCTGTGGTCCTTCCTGGACTCCTCTGCAGATTCCAAACCTCTTCAAGTTGGAGTCCCAGGGTTCAGGCACTGGTCCGCAGCCACCCCCCACATGCGATCCCCACATTTTCATCTTCATCCAGCGCAGCCTCTGCCCACTCCATCTCTGGCACCTCCCATTCCCCCGGGGGGGCTGAAGGGGCACCCGCGGACACACACGCTGAGGCTCCTGGGAAGGCGGACTGCCTGCCGGTGGTCAGCTTGGAGCCCCCCACCTCCATCTGCCGCTGCTCCTCGGGGGCTGCTGGTAGTTGTCATAATAAACACAGGCAATCACGATGGGACGTGAAGGAAGCATCCTTGGCGGTGCACAACCTCGCCAGCCCGCCTCAGGCCTCCCCCGTCTTCCCCATCTCTCCGGCCTCGGTTCTCAAGCTTTTCCTTCGCCGCCTCATTCCTCCAAGTCCTCAGCAAATCCTGGCAGCTCCGCCTTCAGCATCTACCCGGAGCGTGCACATCCCACACCCGCGCAGACCCAGCCGGGCCCCTGCCCGGGGACCCCGCGGGCCGCCGGCGCCCGCTCCAGACGCCTCTCCAGCGCTCCCCACAGCGGCCGGGGGCGGGGTCCCACGAGCCCGTGCCTGCTCGGGACCCCCGGAGCCTCCCCGGGTGCGCTGCACCCACGCGGTCCCGCGTCCCGGGCGGCTTCTGCGTGGCGTCCCCGGGGCCACCCAGTGCCAAATCCACACGAGACTGCACGGCACGGCCGCGTCCTGCCGAGCCCGCCTCCTCCACCAGCGCGCACGTTTCACTGCGCCTGCTGCGAGACAGGCTGACGCGGGGCTGGGCGGGAAGAGCCGGCTCGGAGGGCTCCGGCAGTGTCCGGTGAGAGGAGCGCGACGCCCGCCGCAGGGGACCCGAAGACGCCCTCCCCAGGAGCTCCCGCCGCGCGTAGGGCGTGGGGGCGGGGCTACGAGCTGAGGCGGGGTGGGGGCGGGGCTGCGGGCGCGATGTGGGGCGGGGATGGGGCGGGGCTGACGGGCGGACCTGGGATCGCGGCGGGCGGGGCTCCGGGCGCGAGGCGGGGCGGGGCTGCGGGGCAGGGCGGGGCTGCGAGCGGTGGGGAGGGGCTGCCGGCGCGAGCCAGGCTTCCTGCGGCGGGCGTGGGGGCGGGGCGGGCTATGGGCGCGGAGAGGGGCGGGGCTGCGGGCATGGAGGTGGAGCTGGCGTACAGGAAGTAGCGCCCATTCGCTCTGGGCGGTGGGCGGAGATCCGGGCGGTACCAACTGCCCCGGCCGCGGGGGGACGGCCTGGACCAGCCCATGGTCGGGGGTTAGACAGTACGAGCTGTCCCAGGACACTGGTCTCCCCGGGCGGCAGTCCTGCATTAAACAGTGTTTCCGAAGTGGAAGGGAGGCCGTTTAAACGCCTCGAGATCCCCGGCTGCGAGGAGCGGCACCTTCCTCACTTCAGTCATTTCTTTCCCGCTCTGGTCCCAGTGGTTCCTGTCAAGGGGCGGGGCGGAGGGGACCGGAAGAGGCGCCGTGCACTTCCGGGTCGAAGACCGCTCGGCGGCGGCGGCGGCGGCGGCGGCGGCGGCTGTGGTGGCGGCCCGGCCTAGCAGCGAGTCTTGGTCCGGCAGCGGCGGCGAGCGCCCGGGAGCGGCCGCGGGGCGGGAGGTTTCCGGGTACGTGCGGCGGCCGCGCTGGCCCTGGGCTCCTGCTCCTCCGGGCCGCGGGCCGCCTGTGGCCGCCGCGCGCTTTGTCTGCGGCCTGCACCGCGGGGCGAGGCCTGCGCCGCGCTGGCCGCGGGCCGGGAGGGCGGCGGGGTGCGCGCGCGCGCGCGCGCGCTGGGAGGCCCGTGGCCTGCGGGCGGACGTCCCGGGCTTGCAGAGACGTGGTGGGCTCGCCCCGTGGCGCCCACGCCCGTGTCCCCTGCGAGTCCGCCCTGCCGCGTTTGGGAGACAGCGGTGCCTCCGCTGCCGTGATTCCAGCTCCTGCTCGTGGTTGCCTTCGTGGGCCTCGGGCCCTATCTACACGTCCACAGGCCTGTGTGGCTGGCGGTTTTCCTGTCCCTTAACTCTTGTAGTGTTCAGAGCAGCCTCTCAGGAGTAGGCGTCGTTCCCGTTTTACAGATGAGGGGAGCGCAGCCCAGAAAGGCCAAGTAACTGGCCAGCGCCGCGCAGCCGGGGAGGGGAAGAGCGGGCGGCCGTGGGTCCGCGGCAGCCCTGACTCCGATCGTGCTCTTTGTAACGAGGCTTGTGTTCCACCTGCTTCGGAGTTGATGTGCTTTACGAGTTTCGACAGCAGCAGAACGGCAGTCGTTTGTCCAGTGGTCACTGGACAGGCTTTGAGGCTGCGGGGAGGTTTGACTTCGGGCTTGGCATACTTCTTAGGCGAAGAACGTTAAATCAGAATGCCAGTAGATGACTCCTCTTAGCCCCGTGGGCACCACACGCCTGGGTTTGGTCCTCAGCAGCGCTGCAGCGTGGTGTTCATCTCGGGCTTGCGGAGACCTTAGTGCGTGCCTGAGTTTTTGACTTCCGTTGTAGGTTACAGTTTTGAGGTCTCCTAGCTGATATAGCGAATGGTGAATAAGAAAAAAAAGTCGGCCTGAATTGAGGTGTTGGACTCGGCTGCAGGGTTCTTCAGAGTCTGGGATAGGCACTCAGGTTCCGGGACTGGCGTGGTGGCAGCCACCACGGACACCAGAGGCCCTTTGCATTCCTTAGCAACAGTCAGGACTGCCAGTGCATTGCTTCCCTGGAATTTGAAAAGAGAGAGAACTACCCTTTCCAGTTTTCTCTTTTCCACTTTAATCTCCCAAACTTGGAGGCTAAGCAGGAGAGCCCCGGTGGCCTCTCGACCCAGAGCTCTGCGGGCCCCGGCCAAGTGGTCAGCAGCTGGGAAGGGCAGTGGGCTTTTCTGCAGAAATGGCTTCCTGGCCTGTGGCCTGGGACATGGCGGGGATGGGTTATGGTGAAGGGAAGATGTGTTTGAACCGAGGCTGCTAGTGCAGCCATAAGGCCGGAAGCTAAGGGCTCCCATTAACGCAGTGTTTTGACTGCGGGGTTCCTGGTGGTCCCAGAATGTCTTGTGCCTGGTGCTTGTGCTGGAGGGTGCCTGCAGAGGTGTCCTGGGTTCTTTCCTCTTCGGCAAAATAGCCCCTGGTTACTGCTGTGTGATACTCCAGGAAGGGATGTCATTCAGCGTCACGTAACCTGAACCTTCCCGCTGCCGTGGTGGAGGTGTGTAAAAGGCCCGTGGAGGCTTCCCTCACCAGTCTGATCCTGTTGGCTCAGACTCCTGAGTAGCTGGGAGTGCAGGTGCGCCCCATGCCCAGCTGGGATCTGGCTTTGCAGGCAGGTCAAGTACGAAGGGCTCAGGACTTAGCCCCACAGGTGCGCGCACTCGCAGAGTTCAGCTTTATTCCTGAGCTGGTATTTCTGGCCAGCTCCCACGTGCCAAACCCCACCCAGCCTCTCTGATCTCTTCTGGCAGGCCCTGCCATTGCCTGCCACCCACCTAACCCTTGGAGGTGACCCTGAATCTCAGTGCATCAAGGGAGAAGCCAGGAGTTGCTTGTTCACATCTTACGGCTCGCTGCAGCCTCAACCTCCTGGGCTGAAGTGGTCTTTGCACCTCAGACTCCCAAGTAGCTGGGATTACATGCAGGTGGTCTCCACCATGCCCAGCTGAATTTTAAAATTTTTTGTAGAGATGGGGTTTTGCCATGTTGCCCAGGCTGGTCTCATAACTTGTAGGCCCAAGTGATCCACCTCCCTCAGCCTCTCAAAGTGCTGATTACAGGTGTGAGCCACTGTGCCCGGCTGATTAATATTTTCAGCTTTGTGTGTGAAAGTGAGGATTTGTACTTGGGGCAGTTGGACCCTGGACCCCCGCCCCCCACCAGCTCTGCTCTCGTCTCCTAGGTGGTTTCGGCATTTGAAGTGTTCCTGGTAGATTTTTGTGAGAGAATCTGCCTCTCTCTCGGATGTATTTCTCCAGGGCAGGGACTGCCTTGTGCTGCACGAAGTAGGCGCGGGGTAGGTGTTGGAGCAGGTGCCTGGAAGGATGTGGGGTCCGTCGTGGGGTGGTCACATCTACTGCCAGGGAGTTACGGTCCTCTTACCTGAGAGCTGTGGCCACTGCTATGTCCCAGTGCACCCCATGGCGGGGGGTCAGCCTCCTGGATGGGCCGTGGCTCTTACGTCTCTGAATGGGAGACAGGTCACCCTCCGGAATGGGCCGTGGCTCTTGTGTGTCTCTCAGAGCCAGTGTCTCTAGGACTCAGGTGTGGAACGGGCAGGGAGTCTCTGCAGAGTTGTTGGGTCCGCCATGCAGCAAGGGTGCAGACTCACTTGAGCTGGGATCGTGGACAGTTGTCTTGACCTTGGCAGCAGGTAGAAGAAAGGTTAATCACCAATTTGGCAAAGCCACTTGTACAATCACTGTTTCCAGGGGGTAGTAACATATGGGAGTTGACAGTTTGATCACACTGACGATTGTCACTATTTTAAAAGGCATCGTCATAGAATCCCGGGTTTTGCGCTCCTGTCAGATGGGCAGCGAGGCTGTCCTGGTCTCTGAGCCTTAGCCCCATCAGGGGATTGTTCTCCTGGAGTGTCTTGACAGCAGTGGCAGTGACAGCCCCTTTCCCCCATTGCTGTGGTACATGTGTGCGGCCTGCGGTGGTGGCAGGAGCTCCGATTCCAGGTGGCCTTGAACTCCAGGGCCCCTGGCACTTCCTGGTCTCTGGTATGATGCTCTTTCCTCTGACTGTGGATGGAGCTTGGACCTGGTGGGAAACGGAGTAACTCAGGGCTGGCTTCACTGCCTCGCTGGATTCCTAGCTCAGTCTCCCAGGAGAGGCCTTTCCTCCAAGTGTCGCCTGGGAAACGAGGTGAATAGCACTGACGAGAAATGAAACACGTGCACGCATCTCATTCCTTATCTGGGACCAAAGTGTGGGGCCCTGGTGTGGAAGGAGGAATGTGTCCAGCTAGATTTCCCCAGGCTTTTGTACGGGGTCCTGTGTGGCTTCACAGTGACCTTGCAGAGTGGGAAGGGCAGGGGTCCTTGCTGATGACTCAGGGCCTCGGGTGAGTGGCCTTGGCAGCTGAAGGGTGGGCCTGGTCTCCGTGCCTTCTGCCTCTTCAGCTTTGGGTACCACTGGGGACTCAGCAGCACCCTGGTTGGGGTGTGGTCAGAGGAACCTCAGGGCCTCCCAGCAGTGGCTAGCCTTGGCAGGGAGAGCTGCCTTGTACCACCGAGGCCCCTCTGGTGCTCAGCCCTCAGCTGATAAAGCCTGGCTGTGCCTCAGCTCTGGATGAGGCCGTTTCATTCGTATATGGTGTTGCGATTCCTTAGGACTGTTGCAGTTCAGTGATCAGTGATGTATTTTTTTTTTTAATTAAAAACAATTTTTTTTTTTGGCTGGGTACAGTGGCTAACACCTGTAATCCCACAACTTTGGGAGGCTGAGGTGGGAGGATTGCTTGAGCCCAGGAGGTTGAGGCTGCAGTGAGCTATGGTCATCCCATCATACTCTAGCTTGGGTCACCCAAAGAGACCCTGTCCCCAGAAAAAATTGAGGTGAAGTCTTGCTGTGTTGCCCAGGCTGGACTTAAGCTCCTGGGCTCAAGGGATCCTCCTGGCTGAGACTCCTGAGTAGCTGGGAGTGCAGGTGTGCCCCATGCCCAGCTGGGATCCGGCTTTGCAGGCAGCTCTGTGAATGTGAATCGTGTGCAGGGCTTAGTGGTGGGGGTTGCTGTGTGTGTTAGATCTTAGGGCTCACCCTTCGTGTGTCGTGGCAGTGGACATGTCACCGGGATGTGGCGTGCAGGGAGAGGATGTCACTCTTCAGAGGGCTCTTTACAACCTGGGACAGTTTGGAAGTTCCCTGGCTTTCTTTCAGAGCTCAGCTCCAATGTGCAGCAATGGATGACGACAGCCTGGATGAGCTTGTGGCCCGGAGCCCAGGACCGGATGGACGCCCACAGGTCGGCCCCGTGGACCTGGCCAGTGACTTTGGTGAGCTGCCTGGTGCTGGGCAGGGGCGTCCCCAGGAGGAGCAGGGTGCCGGGTGTTTGTCTCGGTTGTTGGCTCCCGTTTGGAGGTTGTCAGCTTTCAGTCTCTAAAAAAATTATCTTTTGATTTTAAGCTGTGGAAGTAGTATATTCTTTTGTCTTATTTTTAACGCAAACAACATAAATGTTGAATAAAAGAATGTTGCTGGTTTGGCGCAGTGGCTCACGCCTATAATCCCAGCATTTTGGGAGGCCGAGGCAGGTGGATCACAAGGTCAGGAGTTCAAGACCAGCCTGGCCAACATGGTGAAACCCCGTTTCTACTAAAAATACCAAAAATTAGCCAGGTGTTACGGTGGGTGCCTGTAGTCCAACCTACTGGGAGGTTGAGTCAGAAGAATCACTTGAACCCAGGAGGTGAAGGTTGCAGTGAGCCGAGATCACACCATTGCACCTCAACCCAGGTGGTAGTGTGAGACTCTGTCTCAAAAAAAAAAAAAAAAAAACGCTGGGTCAGTGGCTCACGCCTGTAATCCCAGCACTTTGGGAGGCCGAGGTGAGTGGATCACTTGAGGTCAGAAGTTTGAAACCAGCTTGGCCGTCATGGTGAAACCCTGTCCCTACTAAAAATACAAAAAATTAGCTGGGCACGGTGGTGTGCCTGTAATCCTAGCTACTTGGGGGGCTGAGGCAGGAGAATCACTTCAACCCAGGAGGCGGAGGTTGCAGGGAGCTGAGATCGTGCCACTGCACTCCAGTCTGGGAGACAGAGGGAGACGCTGTCTCGGGAAAGAAAAAGAAAGGGTGTTGCTTTTCCCTGCATCTGCCCTACTGTGCCCACCCTGCGGCAGCCATCAGCTGCTTGGCAGGTGCTCCTGAGGACTCTGTGCCTGTGCAAAGCAACCCTGCCCTCTGCTGTGCGGTCTTGACGCCGCCCCTGCGGCCTGTCTCTCACCCTGGTGTTTAGCAGAAAGCAGCGACGGCAGCAGTGGGGACTCTGGGGAGGACAGCGACAGTGAGCACAGAGACGGCGCAGACGGAGAAGGCGAGGGGGCGTCTGAGGAGGAAGACCTGGAAGACAGATCTGGTGAGACAGCCGGTGCTCACACCGGCCCCTGTGTTTCCTCTTGTCGTGATGGGGACAGCTGGCCACGTCCCCGCAGTCCCCTGCAGTGAGGACTCGTTTTCAACTGCGGTGATGGCTCGCTTTATTTGTAGTCCTTTCTTTTTGAGATCGGGTCTTGCTCTGTCGCCCAGGCAGGAGTGCAGTGGTGCCATCTCAGCTCACTGCAACCTCCGCCTCCTGGATTCAAGTGATTCTCCTGGCTCAGCCTCCTGAGTAGCTGGGATTACAGGTGCATACTCCAAAACCTGGCTAACTTTTGTATTTTTAGTAGAGATGGGGTTTCACCATGTTGGCCAGGCTAGTCTCGAACTCCTGACCTCAAGTGAGCCACCACATCCGGCCTGTAGTCCTTCATTTTGATGTTCACTTTGACAACATAGTAGGTCTTTTCTCTGTTGAGGGCAAAAAATATCAAAATGTCCAAGAACACCGAACAGCATGAGCTGCAGTGTTTTTGGGGAGAGTGTAACCGGACTGGAATTTCCCATGGAAGGAGCAGTAAAGTCTTGGCAACCGCCTTCCCCTCCACAGCCCCACAAAGGCCTGCCGTCATCAGATAGATACTGGATGGGGTTAGTGTGACCCAGGGTTTCTGCGGCCCGGGACCTCCTGTAGTTCCTTCTCTCATTCGACCAGAACTCCTATTAGAGATGACAGATGCATGTGATCTTATTAAGAAATTCAGGGCGGGCACGGTGGCTCACGCTTGTAATCCCAGCACTTTGGGACGGTGAAGTGGGCAGATCGCTTGAGCTCAGCAGCTCGAGACCAGCCTGGACAACATAGTGAGACCCCATCTGTACAAAAAATACAAAAATTAGCTGGGTATGGTGGTGTGCGCCTGTAATCCCCACTACTCAGGAGGCTAAGGTGGGAGGATCGTTTGAGCCCAGGAAGCTGAGCCTGCATCAAGCTGTGATTGCGCCACTGCGCTCCAGCCTGAGTGATGGAGCGAGACGCTGTCTCAGACAAAACAAAGTGGGGACAAGTTTGTTGGGTGCACTGGCGGTACCGCCTTGCCTATCTGCTGTTGCCGCCCCCACAATGCACTGCCCGTGAGGCCCCCAGGGAGGCGGCCCTGCTCTGGCGCAGCTGTGGCCGCTTCCTTGGGGGCTGAGCTCACCCTCAGAACTTTGCCTTCCCACCACTCTCCTTCTGACATCACCCTCAGGCTGGAACATCCACGATCCTAAAGTGGCTGCTGTGATCTGTGTGTCACAGTCTCTCAGGAGAGCCCTGTGGTGATCAGTGTTAGAACGCTCCGGAAAGGAGCTCTCCTGTGTGAGACGTGTTCGTGAGGGAATGGCGCTGACAGCCTGAGCGGTGTTGGCTGCCTGTCCTTCCCGAGCTCAGTGTCGAGCTCTGCGCGTGCTCTTGCGGGTCTGCTGGGTGTGCAGGTCCTGAGGGGCTCCCCTGCTTACTCCCAGCATTGGAATCGGGCTCTGGTTCGTCTGTGGCAGGTCTCGCACGGGCTCCAGCATCACTGGGGCTAAAAGCATGGGCGGTCAGGGCTGCCAGGTGACTTGCCATCCTTGCCTTGAGATCCAGAGGGCTCCTTGGATGCCAGAGACTCTGGGCTGGGGGCTGGAGTGAGGGCAGCGAGAGCCTCAGCAGGGCCCCCACCGTGTCTGCGCTCACCTTCCCGTAGCAGCAGCTGGAGGACAGGGTCGTAGATGCCGACAGCTGTGGATGTCCAAGGAATGGGCAGGCTCCATGGACCTGGGGTGGGGAGAGGCTTCTGGAGAACGGTAGCTGCCACCTGAGGTGCAGGAGGAGGTGGCCGGGCAGGGGTGGCGGGGAGGCCATGTCCGGGGGCTGTGAAGAGACAGAAGGTTTACAGAGACCTGGAGCCCCTGAGGGCTGAGCGCCCCAAAGGAAGGGGATGGGAAGGCACTGGAGAGGTTGGTGCGCCAGTGTGTGCGGAACCTTAGTGAACGCTTCTCTGTGTTCCTCCTTTTTTTTTTTTTTAATTTATTTTGAGATGGCATTTTGCTTGTTTCCCAGGCTGGAGTGCAGTGGTGTGATCTTGGCTCACTGTAACCTCCGCCTCCTGGGTTCAAGCGATTCTCCTGCCCTAGCCTCCCGAGTAACTGGGATTACAGGCACCTGCCACCGTGCCCGGCTGATTTTTGTATTTTTAGTAGAGATGGGGTTTCAACACGTTGGCCAGGCTGGTCCTGAACTCCTCACCTCATGATTCACACGCCTTGGCTTCCCAAAGTGCTGGGATTCCAGGTGTGAGCCGCTGTGCCCGGCAGAACCGTTCTTTACACATGAGGAAGTAGCCAGTGTCCCTAACTGGTGGGACACACAGTGCTGAGTGGAGAGTCACCCCACGGGCAGGGCCTGCGACCTTTCTGTTCTTGTTGCTTTTCCCACACGGGTGTTTGCTGCTGGAAATCACTTGTTCCACTGCTGTTTTCACCTTTAGGTAGTAGTCCTTCAGCCCTTAGCACAGAGGATGGGAACTGAGAGAATTCTTATCTGCTGCCTCCTTCGAGGCTCTCACTCCTCCCAGCCTCTCCAACAGTGTAAATTCCTGTTCCTGAGAGCGATGTCCCAGTGCTGGCACAGTCCCGCCCACGCGAGTGGGACGAGGAGGGTCTCAGGGCTGAGTGGGAAAGTGCTGCCCACACTGAGTCAGCTCCTCTTGCTGTGTGCACTCATTTCAGTTTACTTAGTGTTGTTTCTGTGTAGTTCGGTAGGAAGAAAACACAAATGCAAATGCACCTGTGGGCTCTGCTGTCTTGACCTCAGAGCATCTCCCTCTACCTGCTGGCTGAGCCCTAGCCTCAGAACCACTCAGAATTGGCTAGAACAGTTGTGGTCAGTGGCCCTGTTAGGAGCCTTGTTCTGCCTCCCACAGGGAAGAGGAATGGGCGACCTCGGAAGGAGGGCACGTCTGCAGGCAGACGGTTTGTCGCCCTAATGCTTTGAGAAGTGGGTGTTGGAAATGGGGGCTGCTGCACTGAGGGGCTTGCTTGGAGGCTCAGAAATTAATCTGATCATCTCTGGGACAGGGCCCCAGGGCCGCCTCTCGGTGTCTGTCTCAGCCCCAGGCTCAGCTTGGAGCTGGTCTGGCACTTGGGACGCTCAGCTTCCTGCCCCTTGGGGTAGGGCTCCTGGGGTTGTGGATGTGCTGAATGCGGACAGGGAGGTGGGTGGCCGGATGTGTGCACGGGGAGGTGGGCTCTGCACTGCAGACCTGGCGTCCTGAGCACAGCTGGGGCCCGCTTACCTGGCGTCCTGAGTGCAGCCTGACCTGCTTACCTGGTGTCCCGAGCTCAGCCAGGCCCGCTCGCCTCCAGTGCTGCCATTCACGCTGCCAGTCCTGCTTTCAGCAGCTGAAACATTTCCTCTCTCTCTAGGTTCCGAGGATTCCGAAGATGACATGGAGACATTGCTGGAGGTAATCGGTACTCAGGAGAAACTAGAAGCCGCTGGCTCTTTTAATTCTGATGATGACGCAGAGAGCTGCCCGATCTGTCTCAACGCGTTCAGAGACCAGGCCGTGGGGACGCCGGAGAACTGTGCCCATTACTTCTGCCTGGACTGCATTGTTGAATGGTCCAAGGTGAGTTCACCTCTGGTTGGCTTCTTCTGTTGACAGATGGCCCAGCCTGTGGTCAGCCTCTTGCGAGGTTCTAGCTCCCCCCTGTGGCTGGCACTGGGGCCGCAGGGTTGAGTCTGAGTTGGCCTTTGCTTTGTGAGCCCTGTGGCTCTTGGAGGTGTGGGTGAACTCACTGCGAGGCATCTGTAGTGCCCCGGTATTGGACAGGAGAAAGGAGGGCCCGTGGTCTCCTGGGACCAGCTGCAGAAACCGTGGATGAGGGAGGGGCCGTCTAGGCCTGCGAGCCGGAGCACGTGAGCACGTGTGCAGTGCTGCTCGGAAAGGGCCAGCTGGGCCTTCGAGCTGGAGCACGTGTGCACGTGTGTGGTGCTGCTCAGACAGTGCTTCTCTCAGTTGATGAAGAAAACACGGGTACGATTCAGCGCTCAGTCACTATAACCAACATCGAAAGGGACTGTCCTTAAAACAGGTGAAGAGAGTTGACTGAATATTCAGTGTATTTTATATTAAAATGAACCTTTAGAAGCAACGAGTTCCCTCTCCTTTCTCAATATTTTATCGTAAAAAATGTCAGAAAAATAGAACGCACAGTCTGAGGACGAGTGATGAGTCCCCCACCCCTGTCCTCAGGGCTCAGCTTCCTCGCTGCTCCTCATGACTGTGACGTCACCCAGGATGTCTAGTGACTGGGTCCTCCTGCTCTGTTTCCCCGTGTAGCTGAAAACTATGTGTCGGCTTAGTTTGAAGCAGGACCTAGAAGACGTTGCTCGTGCCGCGGGTGGTGGCCGGCTGTGGCGTGTCCCAGAGTCTGGCTCTGGCACTTCCTGTTGCTGTTCTGCTGTGGTGGGTCCGCAACCTACAGTAGATTCAGGCTTCAGCTTTTCTTTTGGCAAATGAAGCATTCATTTAAATTGTGGAAGAGGATAGATACAGTGTTTGCTGTGTATTGTCTGTGTAGCATTTATTAGATCACAATTGGGCAGAAGATGGCATTTGCAAATAAGTTTGTCAGTATAGAAACCTTATAAATGGGGCTGGGCGCGGTGGCTTACACCTGTAATCCCAGCACTTTGGTAGGCTGAGGTGGGCGGATCAGGAGGTCAAGAGATCGAGACCATCCTGGCCAACATGGTGAAACCCCATCTCTACTAAAAATACAAAAATCAGCTGGGCATGGTGGCAAGAACCTGTAGTCCCAGCTACTCGGGAGGCTGAGGCAGGAGAATCACTTAGGAAGTGCAGGTTGCAGTGAGCCAAGATCACGCCATGGCATTCCAGCCTGGTGACAGAGGGAGACTTCATCTCAAAAAAAAACAAAAAGAAATCTTACAAATGAACTGTTAGAATGCTGTTTAGCAAGATTGGTGGATACAAGGTTAATAAAGATGAAAAAATGTGTTTAGAAATAAATCATAAAGAGATGTGTAAGACATTTAAAAAGCTTTTCTTTTTTTCTTTTCTTTTCTTTTCTTTTTTTTTTTTTTTTTGAGATGGAGTCTTGCTTTGTTGCCAAGGCTGGGGTTCAGTGGTGTAATCTTGGCTCACTGCAACCTCCGCCTCGTGGGTTCAAGCGATTCTCCTGCCTCAGCCTCCTGAGTAGCTGGGACCACAGGTGCACGCCGCCACGCCTGGCTGATTTTTTTTTTTTTTTTTTTTTTTTAAAAAAATGGGGGTTTCACCATATTGGCCAGGTTGGTCTCGAACTCCTGACCTTGTGATCCGCTCACCTCAGCCTCCCTCATTTAAAGAGCTTTTCTAACACAGCTGTGATCAAATAAAGCAAGGCCCCTTTCAAGAAGCCTTATTCCGTAGAGACAGCAGTGGGGATGCAGATTCCATCCATTTCAGCAGGAGTTCAGAGCGCTTGATGTGTTGTCAGATCCACACATGAGGACAGGAGGGCACCAAGAATTGCCAATATCACTTTGAAAAGGGAGAAATTGCCTGCTGGATATTGTGATTTATAAAACTACAATGATTGAAATGGGATCGGTCCAGGAATGAAAACCAGGCCTAGGGAGTTTGCAGGGGTCCTGAAAGAGACCTGGGCACACTCAGTGGGAGGCAGGCAGTGCCTATGAGGCAGAGGCGGCTGGGAGCTGTTCACAGCACACACGTGATGCTGGATGGAGTCGAGGTCTTGAATTAGACAGCAAAACCCTGAGACTTGGAAAAGAAAGCCCCGGCAGCTCTGTGATGAGAAAAGGGAAGGATTTCCTAAGCAGTCTGAGAGTGTCTGCAGGCTGGTGGTGAGTGTGCAGGGCTCAGAAGCAGGGCTCCTCCGGAGACCCTGGACTGCAGGAGATGCCCCGCACGCCCCTCGAGCAGACTCCAGAGGTGGGGATGTCACAGAACCCTGGTCCCACTGTGGGAGACGCCGCCGCACGCCCCTTGAGCAGATGGGAGGACGGCGCCCCAGACTCCAGACGTTGGGGGTATCACAGAACCCCAGTTCCACCGTGATGTGGGATGCTGTCACACACCCCTTCGGGCGGGGAAGATGGCACCCCAGACTCCAGAGGTTGGGGGTGTCACACGCACAATCTCAAAGGCACATGTATTCCTGGGTGTTTACTGAGAGAAGCAGAAGCGCGCCCACACAGAGACGTGTTTGATGTGCACTGCAGGGGAACGGACGCGGGGGCCGCTTGCGTGGCGGTGCTGCGTCTCCTCAGTGCTAGAGAGGGCAGAATTCTGTGAGCGGGGTCTGTGCTGCAGCTCCAGTCGTAAGGAACCCCAGGGAAGATGCACCTGCCACAGCCTTGCAGCAACAGGAAGCAGCCAGGTGGGAGAGGGAAGGGCCAGAAGACTGGGTGGGGACTGGGCAGGACGTACAATCAGAGCCCATCGAATTATTCAGTTAAAATCAGTGTTTTATTGTGTGTGTGGTAGACGTCAGTAAAACCGATTTAAGGTCTTATGTGGGTCAGAACACCACTGGTAAAGCCAAAAAAAATGTTGCAGCCCGTACCTGACCATTATCTATACTGTGAAACAAATTCTAGAAACTTACTAGTGACTGTCCAACCATCTCCTGGGAAAGTTGGCAAAAGAGTTGAAGAGGCCGACTGCAGAGGGACCTGTCCACGATGCCGCCCCCATGCCTCCTGCCTCCCGCCTCCCGCCATCGTTCTTGTCACCGAGATGCTCCCGCTGGTGGGGCTGCCCTTCCCTCCCCTGTCGGGCTGGCAGCTTCGCAGGCGGGGCTCACTGTTCCCTTCACTGTTGTGTCAGCTGCTGATGCAGGCCTGGCTTACAGAGCGTTTAGCAGACGCATGGTCATCTTCAGTATAAAAGACATTTCTGATCTCCGAGGGGAAGTGATTTACGAGATTCTGATACCATTCTTGTTTCTTACAGAATGCCAATTCCTGTCCAGTTGATCGAACTATATTTAAGTGCATTTGTATTCGAGCTCAATTTGGTGGTAAAATCTTAAGGAAGGTGAGTGCGGGCGCTGCACGCTGGGTGAGGAGGCCCCAGTCGTGCTTAATCCCTTCCCTGTGGGACAGTGTGCTTTCCAAAGGGGCTTGCTCTCCTTAAATGAGTGTTGGTTAAGTGCTTTGTAGAAGTCAGCTCAGGTGCCCCTTGCAGCCATGAGCAGGAAGCCTGGAGCTTGAGTTGTGCCCTGTCTGGGGGGTTTGGGGTCCGGGTTGGGGGTGAGAGGCAGAGATATTGCCAGCTCCTGGGGCTTCCTTTTGACCCCACCCCTGTGCCCTTCACCTCTGGGAGCAGCTCTCTGGCCCATCTGCTCAGAGCTCTCTGTTTTATTTTTGGGGACAGTCTCTTGCTCTTTTACCCAGGCTGGAGTGCAGCGAGTGGCACAGTCACAGCTTACTACAGCCTCAACTTCCTGGGCTCAAGCAGTCCTTCTGCCTCAGCCTCCTTAGTAGCTGGGTCCACAGGTGACTAATTTTTTATTTTTTTTTATGAGACGGAGTTTTGCTCTTTTTGCCCAGGCTGGAGTGCAGTCCTGCGATCTTTGCTCACCACAACCTCCACCTTCTGGGTTCAAGTGATTCTCTTGTCTCAGTCTCCCGAGTAGCTGGGGTTACAGGCATGCACCACCACACCCAGCTAATTTTGTATCTTTAGTAGAGACGGGGTTTCACCATGTTGGTCAGGCTGGTCTTGAACTCCTGACCTCAGTGATCCATCCGACTTGTCCTACCAAAGTGCTGGGATTACAGGCGTGAGCCACCGCGCCTGGCCTGCTAAAAAGTGTTTAAGG
>CAUYLG010014702.1:0-24495 GCA_963573385.1 Cacajao melanocephalus | reverse complement strand
AATGATTACCATTCTAATGAAGTGGAGACCAGAATTTTTTTGGGAGCTGTCCTGGGGAAGGATGGGGAATAGAAATAGGGCTATTAGGGTATCAATGGGAACACTACTGGGGCATACTAAGGGGCCCTGCACTTACTTTGTAGGTACAGATGGAAAACTTAGGAAAACCAAAGCACTCTTACAGCACCCATCCTGGGTTTTTCCTCCTGTAACAGACAAGCATACAAACCAGGATCTGGGACTGCTACAGAAACAAAAACCTTGTGGGAACTCCATTTTACTTGATGATTGAATGAGATACCTGCCTATCTTTGAGCTTCAAGATGGAAAGGGAGAGGATGTGGGCTTGTGCTTTATAGGCTAGTTTTCATACTCTTGAAAATCATGTGGAAACTCTAAAGCAATTGTTCTTGTTATCTCTTTTGTCAGTAGAGTTGAACATACATTCACTGAAATTAGTCTAGGAAGATACCTCAAGAAAAATAGTTGCATGGAGTAGAATATAGACGTTTAGGTGTTAGACTTATACTGTATTCTCATCTACTGTTTATCAGCTCTACTGCACTGAGCAATGTACTATAAAGAAAAGAAATTATTTATGATACTTGCTAAAGATGACAAGGCAGGTTTTATTAAAGGACTATATATATTATTAGGTTAGGGACCATTGCAATGATGTCTTGCAGTAGGGCAGAGAGATTGGACTCAACTTTAACTCCAACAAAGACAAGTGAGAATTTATAACCAAGGAACAGGGAGGTGGTCAGTGGATAAAAATTACTAAGAGTAAACATGAAGGATAAGAGTTTTCTGGCTAAATTGACTTGATAAGATTATTGCTAGTTAGATACCAAGGGGAGGAGATTTAAAAAACCCACTTAGCAGGATTCTTGCTCAAACTAGATTCAATGAGAACAAAGAGGAAAGCCCGTCTGAGCCTAGTGAAGCCTAGTCAGAAAATCCTGACTAAAGTTTTGGTTGAATCAGATAGTCGTTGTCAACACTTAACTTCCCTGACCCTCAGTTTCCTTTTCTATAAAACCACAGAGTGATATGGATTAAAATTAAGAGGATGAAAAGTGCTTGGCCCATAATAATAGACACTTAATGGCACATGTTATTTGCCTTATTATTTTACATGCAAAATGTTTTTATATTGGTTTTTGGAAAGAATCACAGAGTTGGATATATTATGGATATAGAAATAAAAGTTAGTACTTAAAGCCATTCTGAGCTAAATTCCTTGATGTCTCAAAAGAAAAAGTTAATTGTTCTAAATTCTATCAATAAGTTTATTTTTATTTCTTGATTTCCCCATTCATTCTCCTGGCCTTAATATAATTAATCCATACATAATTTTATTACAATTATTTTACAAGTACAAATTAATAACAGAAAGGACTCATAACACTTTTGCACATTATTTTTTTACAATGTTCTTATTCTACAAATACTTTTGCTCTCTGTAAGTAGTAAACACTTTTAAAAAATCTTCTTGTATATTATTTGTTTTGGAGGAAGAATGAATATTAAACGTTGTCCTGTTTTTTTTTTAAGATGTCAACTAAGTGAGAATTTTGTCTCTCATTACCAAGTATTTAGCATCCCAGAAGCAAAAATGAAAGAATAGACTATAATATTCTGGGATATTAAAAAAAATCTCTTCAGCAAAGTCATGTGGATTGTTAATTTCTCTTTGACAAATATAGACCATGATTTAAATTTTTATTGTTCTTCCTGAAATGTTCTATTCTTAGCACTTTCACAAAGATTAAAACCCTTTCTCTATCCATGGACTCAAGAGACATTTAAAGAAAATTTATTTGAACTTCTTAAAGCTGAAAATTCCATTAAGTACTTTTAAACTTACTTAATAAGTTTAGCAATATGTAGTCTAATTTTCTCACTTAGATTTAAAGAAATTGAAAATCTGAATAAGAGTATATTTCAATAGGAGACAAGCAGAGGCTTTTGTATAGTGAGAAAATATTTTGTGCAAATTCAGATTTTAAATGTTTAATGCTTTTAGGCTTAATTTGCCTCAGTATAATTTTCATAATAAGAATATATTCAAAGCTTTAAATATGCTGTTATTTAATTTAGTGTTTTCTTTTGTTTTTACTTTCTAAAGAAATTTATTTCAGCCAAGATACTGGAGAGAGTTCATGTTTTGATGTACCTCAAGTATAAATATATAACAATAATAGATAAAATATAAAAAGAGAAAACAAACAGCAGGTAGGTATAAATAGACACAAAAGCAAAAGCAAGTCATCCTGGTATAAACCATCCAAAACACATCCATTTGAAATGTCAAATACCGTAGACCAAGAGAAGTTTCTCAACTTTCTGGTAGGAAAAAATAGGCTGCACACAGAGAAGTACAAATTGAAATACCTTTGTTCTTTCCTATAGCAGCACTAGAAGGTATTTAGACAATGACTTCCAACATTCTGAAAGAAACTGTATCTCTAACTACAATTACATACCCAACCAAAATGTCAATAGTATTAGTAGAGAAAATAAAGACATGAAGCTCCTAGAAGACAAAATCCACCAAACAAGGAAATACACTGAGAGAGATGAACAAATATAACTTAGGAAACAGCATCTAAAACACAGAAGTCAGAGAATCTACAGGATGATTGTGAAGAGAGGTTACAGCATGTAAGCTGTGTACTAGGAAAAGAGTAAAAAATTCAAATGACTTCAAACCAGAAAACTCTGGATTAGACTCAGAATAATGAAACTAATAGAATATTTATTTCAATCTCATGAGAGAAAAGTAAATCAACTAATAAAGACGTATTGAAAAAAAAATGGTCCCTTCCTCTGCACTAAGGAAAAGTAGCCATAGTTACCTGATGTGAAAAGCATGTGCCAGTCATAAGCATATGAACACTCAAAATTTATGAGACAAAATTTTAGCTATTGGGGAGGCTGAGAAGGAGAAGAGTCCTAGTTTTCTACTGCTTATAACAAAGTATCACAAATTTAGCAGCTTAAAATAATACCACTTATTATATCACAGTTTTTGTTGGTTAGGAGTCCAAGCTCAGCTTACCAAGATCCTTTGGTTGGATTCTCACAAGGCTTCATTTAAGGTGTTGGCTGGGCACATGGTCATCTGAGGAAAGATCCACTTCCAAACTCCCTCAGGTTGTTGGAAGAGTTTATTTCCTTGTGGTTGTAGAACTCATAATGGCTTGCTTCTTCAAGGTCATTACTAAAGAATCTTTGACCTCAGGGAGTGCCCCGTTCCCTCCTGTAAATAATTTCACCTGGTAAGTCAAAGACTACCCACAATATTCTCTCCAGTCATTTTTTGGGGGCCTTAATCACATTTGCAAAAATCTTCACCTTTGTCATATTCTATGCACTGGAAGAAAGCCACAGGTGTTGTTCTTGCACTTGGGGTGAGATTACACAACAGCGTAACTCATAGGGGGTTGCTTTAGGGTATTAGTCTGTTTTCACACTGCTGATAAAGACATAACTGAGACTGTGCAATTTACAAAAGAAAGGTTTATTGGACTTATAGTTCCACATGGCTGGGGAGGCCTCACCATCATGGCAGAAAGTGAAAGGCATATCTCACGTGGCAGTGGCAAGGGAGAGAATGAGAGCCAAGCAAAACAAGTTTCCCCTTATGAAACCATCAGATCTCATGAGACATATTCATTACTAAAAGAACAGTACAGGAAAGACCCACCCCCATAACTCAATCACCTCTTACTGGGTTCCCCCATGACACATGGGAATTGTGAGAGTTACAATTCAAAATGAGATTTGGGTGGGGACACAGTCAAATCCTATCAGGGTGTGTCTTCCACAAAAGACTATGTGCTTGTGTGTCATGAAGGCAAAAAAAGGAAGGAAAGCTAAATTTTTACCCTCTGTAATGATAATATTGATAATGTTCAAAGCTGAAAAAAAACAAGTAGCAATATGAGCTTTTTACTGAGAGGTGTGGAGGCAAATACTAAAATTATATGCTAATAGAGGGAAAGGTGGTTTTCCATGAAAAGAAAGATATGGGAGAGCAGTGATGGCAGCTGTTACTTTCCCAGGAAAGTTTGTATAACCATGTGACTCTTTTAAATTAGATAATGGCATACATGTTCCTCCCTCCCCCTCTCTCTCTTTCCTTCCTTCTTTTCTTCCTTCCTTTTTTCTTTCCTTCTTTCCTTCCTTCCTTCCTTTTTTCCTTCTTTCTTTCCTTCCTTCTTTCTTTCAACAGGTTCTCATTCTGTCACCCAGGGTGGAGTGCAGTGGCACAATCACAGCTCACTACAGCCTCAACCTGCTGGGTTCAAGCATCCTCTTACTTCAGCCTCCTAAGTAGCTGGTACTACAGGCATGTACCACCAGGCCCAACTATTTTTTTTTGTAGAGATTTGGGTCTCACTATGTTGTTCAGGCTAGAAATTTGATAAAAATAAAAATGTTAGAGGAATAGACAGACTTTTCCATAATTCAAGAAACACTGAAGTTCTTAGGGAAGATATACTTCAAGTTACAGGCAGGAAAAATAAAAATAAATGTATTAAGATGGATATCATTGGAGCTGCAGAATATTTGTAAAAATACAGAGGCTTCTTCTATGAATTAAAGTATATGTTTCAAAAAATGCTTGGCACATAAAAGTATACAATTAATAATATCAGGGATAAGAAAAAAAATAAAACCTCAAAGTTATTACACATTAAAATAGGATTATCTACCAAAAATGACAATTAGATTAAGAACAGACCTCTCAATAAAATAAATGTCAAAAGAAAATGGAGAGGCATATTAAACATGTCTAAAAACTGTTAACCTATTATTCTACACTCACATAAACTGGAATTCAAGAATTAGGTTAAAATAGGAACATTTCTAGACATGTGATGATTAACAGTGTACCACTCAAATATTTTTCACTAGCAGAAATATTAAACACAGAGAAAGTGTGGAATATAAAAACTACTGTGAACATGAAAATTAAATTTTTATATATCAGTTAATTATATTATCAATTGTAATTTCCAGTAGAGAAGAGAGACCCAAGATTAATAATGATCAAGATTTATATAACCATGAAATACCATTTCAAACCTGTTGGTTAGGAGTAAGTAGAAAAAATAGAAAAAAAACCAAATCTGACAGTACTGACTGTTGATGAGCTTGTGGAAAACTAGGAATGCTCATTCAGTGGTGAGGTGGATGAAGATATATTGTTTCTACCAAGTTGTGAAGCAATTTGCCATTAATTAATAAAGTTGAAAATATGTATACACTCCCACCAGCTGGTATAACACTAAAGAAATTTTGATTTTATATTCAGAGTCTTGTACAGAAATGTTAATTGCGATATTGTTTACTATATTGCAAAACTGGAAGCAACCACCATATCACATAGCATTAAGTTTTGAAGTTTAATGCAATAAAATATTATACAATGCTGGAAATGAATAAATGTTGTCTGTAGATGACACTAGAAAATCACAGACATAATTTTGAAAAAAAATGTGGCTGCAAAATTGTACATAAAATATGATGCCTTTATGTAAAGGTATAAAAACATACAAAATAGTATTTCCCAGTATCTATGGAAATTGCATTTGTAGTAAATATATAAAAGATGCATGAGAATTATGAATATCAAAATCAAATGAATGGTAATTTCTAAAGAATGAGAAAAATGGAATTGGGTAGACATAGTTTCAACTTAACCTATGTAAAAAAAAATTAGAATTTACTCAAAGTTAGCTAAGGCCAAGAGATAACCAATAATTACAAGCAAACAAACAAATTTTGGCTGGGCACAGTGGCTCACGCCTGGGAGGCACTTTGGGAGAACAAGACAGGCAGATCATGAGGTCAAGAGATCAAGACCATACTGTCCAACTTGATGAAACACTGTCTTTACTAAAAATACAAAAATTAGCTGGGCAAGGTGGTGCACACCTATAGTCCTAGCTATTCAGGATGCTGAGGCAGGAGAATCACTTGAACCTGGCAGGCAGAGGTTGCAGTGAGCCAAGATTTCGCCACTGCACTGCAGCCTAGGCAACAGAGCTCTAGACTCTGTCTCAAAAAAAAAAAAAGAGAAAAAAAGCCTAATTTCAATGAATTGGTACACAGAAAACAAAAGTCTCCTTTAAAAGATAACCAATATTTAAAACTTAGTTTCGTTATAACAATCAAGGTGATTTGAAATTTAAAATAATGCTAGTATCATCCCTCATGAGGATAGTTTTAGTCTAACCTGTCTTCTTTCTCGCAGAACCTCACGCCAATGTTTCTGTTTAACATTGCTTTTTACCTCAGGTACTGAACTTTGTGAACTGTATTAATCCATTCTCACGCTGCTATAAAGACACACCCAACACTGGGTAATTTATAAAGAAAAGAGGTTTAATTGACTCACAGTTCTGTATGGGTGAGGAGGTCTTAGGAAACTTACAATTATGGTGAAAGGGGAAGCAAAAATGTCCTTCTTCACATGATAGCAGGAAGGAGAAGAATGAACAAAAGGGAGAAAAGCCTCTTATAAAACCATCAGATCTTATGAGAACTCACTCATGATCATGAGAACAGCATGGGGGAACTGCCTCCACGATCTAATCACCTCCCATGAGGTCCTTCCCTCAACATGTGGGGATTACAATTTGGATTACAATTCAAGATGAGATTTGGGTGGGGACAAAGAGCCAGACAATATCATGGATATATCAATTAATTGGATGGAAATTCTTTTATATAAATTGATATAGTTTGGCTGTATCCCCACCCAAATCTCATCTTAAATTCCCACATATTGTGGAAGGGACCCGGTGGGAGGTAACTGAATCATGGGGGCAAGTCTTTCCCAAGCTTTTCTCATGACAGTGAATAAGTCTCATGAGATCTGATTTTTTTTTTTTTTTGGTTTCTCTTTTTGAGACACAGTCCTGCTCTGTCATCAGGCTAGAGTGCAGTGGCACAATCTTGGCTCTCTGTAACCTCTGCCTCCCAGGTTCAAGTGATTCTCCTGCCTCAGCCTCCTGAGTAGCTGGGACTACAGGTGCACACCACCACGTCCAGCTAATTTTGTCTTTTTAGCAGAGATGGGGTTTCACCATGTTGGCCAGGATGGTCTCAATCTTTTCACCTTGTGATCTGCCTGCCAAAGTGCTGGGATTACAGGCATAAGCCACTGCATCCAGCCAAGAGCTGATACCTGATTTTTTTTTTAAACATAACTTTTTTTATTTTAAAATCGTACTTTAAGTTCTGGGGTACATGTGCAGATCTTGCAAGATTGTTGCACAGGTACACACATGCCATGGTGGTTTGCTGTCTCCATCCCCCATCACCTACATCAGGCATTTCTCCCAATGTTATCCCTCCCCAACTTCCCTACCCCTCGCTGTCTCTCCCCTATTTCTCCATCCCCTAACAGACCCCAGTGTGTGACGTTCCCTTCCCTGTGCCCATGTGTTCTCATTGTTCAACACCTGCCTATGAATGAGAACATGTGGAGTTTGGTTTTCTGTTCTTGTGTCAGTTTTCTGAGAATGATGGTTTCCAGATTCATCCACGTCCCTGCAAAGGACATGAACTCAGATCTGATGGTTTTATAAAGAGGAATTCCCCAGCTCAATCTCTCTCTCTTTGCCTGCTGCCATCCATATAAGACAAGACTTGTTCCTCCTTGCCCTCTGCCATGATTGTGAGGCTTCCCCAGCCATGTGGAACTGTAAATACAGTTAAACCTTTTTCTTTTGTAATTTGCCCAGTCTCTGGTAAGTCTTTATCAGCAGCATGAAAATGGACCATACATAAATGCTTTATAAAATAAATTGGCAAGGCCTCCTTCTCTTCCATTGCTAGAATACGAAACACTTGTGAAATTATCTGAACAAGGGAGAAAAAAAACCCGTCAAAATGTGGCAATGGGAAGATTGGTTCAAATGTGAGGACAAATCCCAGAGTGCTGCAAATGTACAAATGGCAGAAGAAACTTGGCACAGGTGCCACAGGGAATTGGCTGTTGTACTGCAGTGGGAACATCCAGGTGGGTCAAAATCTCTTCCAACGGTTTCCATTTGGGTCAAGTGGCAATGAGCAGAGACGTCTGCCATTAGGCATGGGCACTGAGTGTAGGGCTTGAGAAGGTAAAAGAATACAGAGTCTTGGGTGACCAGTGTGATGTCAGGAAGAACTGGGAGAGCCAATGCCAGAAGACCAAGTAGTGGCACATGGTCTGCACATTATTATGGGACTCACTAACTCAAGAATAGAAGTCACCTCAGCAACTAGCCAAGTTCAAAACTAGGAAACTGCAAAACTAAATGGTTTTCTCTGAGATTTGACTACATAGCTATGTAGTGTTCAATTCTTAACTCTGAAACAAAAACATATTCCAGAATAGGAACTTTTTGGAAGCTGCAACTGATAGCTCAAGGTCATTCCAGAGAAAAATTTTATTTGTGGTATATCTACTTTACTAATCCTTAGTGAAGTTTGGTGTTGGGTTAAGACTTCAAACACAAGGGAGTTTTCCTTCACCATTCAATTATTTGAATTGATCGAGCAAGAACTATGTGTCAGATTCATTGAAACCTGACAACACATTTCATTTGTTAGATGGGGAAACTGTGGTATGCAGACAGCTAAAAAGTAGAGGTAGAAATAGGGTACAAAACAGGCATTCTCACCCTGGAGCTGCTGCACTTAAACACTGAAAAGATGGCTCAAGGATTAACACATATTAGTAGCTGAAAACAAACAAAGTAGGAAAGTCCTTTGAAGTGACATAGATTTTCTCTGCTGAGAGTTAGTGAGGTGAAATAAGCAGGGAACTTAGGCAGAGTTTTAACTATTAAACAGCCACCCCAGGAAATGGGAAAAATTAAGGAGCTGTTAAGATTGGTTGAATGCCAATAAACACTGGGACTCTAAATAGAATTTATTCAATATTATTATCCTGACCAAATTAAAGTTAATCCATACTGAATTTATTTTGGCTAAGAAAACTTGGATGCTTTGATCACCAAAACAAATATTTTCATGCATGCATTTCATAATAAGATTGTGATTTAGTCCGTTTTCATGAGGATACATTTTTATATTCTATAATATATTCTTGTGTGTGTGCACGTGTGTGTAAATTTGAAATGGTTGACAAGTTTAGTTTCAGGATTTCTCAAGTAATTGGTGTACATATCCAAATAGGTCATTTGACCCTAACTAATGCCTATTTTCCTGCTGTCACATATCAGATTCATTTAGTGGTTTATATCCGAAATATTTTCTTTAGGCAGTTCAGAAATGTATAGGATGTTTTCTAATTCTCTGCTTTCAGGATTAAAGTTCTATTTCGAGATCAAAGAGGTGGATTACACTGATAAGTAGCAGGTGGACAGGGGGTAGTAAATCAATAATTAAGATGGGTTTATTGGAAACAAGTATATAAGCCTCATTACTTCTAAGAACCTGTGTTTGATTACTTGATAAAAGTATACTAAATTATTTGCCTTTTTCTATAGAGGTTAGAAGTCTCATTTAAATGACAACGTTTGCTGTAGTAATTAGCAAACATATTTAAAATATGAATTTACTTTCAACACACAATTTAAGCACATTTTATTTATAATTGTAATTATGTTTTCAAACTGAGGAACATTTTCAAAATGAAATGTTATATGCTGAAATATTTTACTCTTCTACCCTGATATTATTTGAGGACATCTAATCTCTTTACATTTTAAAATAATTTTGTGCAGATGGGGAAAGCAAAGCAGAAGGGTTTTTGCTTTAGCCTAAATACCACGCTTAGGGCATCATCACTCTTACTTGCATTTCTAAATTGAAATTACTTGAGTTTATTTGAGCAAAATTTATACAACAGCATCTGAAGATAAACAAATGCCATGATCATCTTCCCAGAGAGGAGGCAAATTGGTTTGCTAAAGAGAGACAGAACAACGTGCCAGGAACTGTAACTCGTTTCTGATTTTGCTGCTGATAGAGTGTAAGTCCCCAGAGCACAGGATAATGTTTGAAGTGAGGGAACACATTTTCCCATTAATTCTTTATATCACCACCCACATCAGATATACTCTCCAGTTTACTATTAGTTGTACACATGGAATTTAAATAGCTAAGGGCCTGTTCTCCTTCCAGAGGATATTGCAAATCTCATGACTACTAATTGAAATTGTATGGTGAGGGTCAGCCTTCCTTCTCCCGCTACTTCATGCTTAAGTGTCTGATTATTATCCAGCAATAGGCTGCAGTGTTACATATGCTGCCTTACCTAGCAATCACAAAAAGCAAGTTCCAGAGAAGGATGCATGGGTTTTTTGTTTCAGTGCAGGCTGAAAATGGAGCAACTTGGCAGCATTCATATGATATTAAATATTCTAACATAAAAAATACTTAGGAAAGAGGATAGATTCTATCCTTTTAGTTGATTAAACAAATATTTATGGGGTCTGTCTTGTGCTAGCACTAATCTAGGCACTGAGAAAGAAACAGGGAAGCAAAGAGAAAGGCAAGCCTCATCCTCATGGAGTGTATGCTAAACAACACGTTTAAGTTATATAATATACAATATAAATTCAATCGAAGGAAGAACTAGAATGGAATGTAGAATTTTTCTCTGGAGAAAAAGGAACCAGGGCATGATGTGAAGGCAGGTGTTTCATTAGGGTGGGTGGGAAAGGCCTTGCTGAGAGGGTGATGAGTGAGTGATGCCTCGAGCCAATTGCAGAAACTTGGAGGAGACTGCAAGCAGAAGGAAGGAAAACTATAAAGGTCCTGCAACAGGAGTGTGGCTG
Organism: Cacajao melanocephalus; assembly: GCA_963573385.1. Taxonomy (NCBI): domain Eukaryota; kingdom Metazoa; phylum Chordata; class Mammalia; order Primates; family Pitheciidae; genus Cacajao; species Cacajao melanocephalus. Next base: position 13,687 of record CAUYLG010014702.1, on the reverse strand, counting down.
GTGGAACTCAAGGAAAGTGCATAATAAAAGGGGAGAATAATAGAAGATGGGGCTACGAGAGAGGCGGAAGGATGGATGCAGGGCCTTGTAGGCCACTTTAAGGACTTAGACTGTTCTGTGATAGAGACAGAAAATCACTGGAAGCTTTTAGGCAGCCATCTGACACAGTCTTAACAAAATGACTGTGATAAAAACAGATTTTAACAAAAGAGCAAGGCAGGAGCAAGGGAGGACAGCAGAGGAGGTCACTCACTCTCCCTCTTCTCCCTGCTCTGCGCCTCAGAAGGCCGACCTGTATGAAATATATTGACTACTAATTGGCTTCTTTAAACTCCTGCTTGCAGTTGTGTTCAACTAATGAGAGGCGCTCAAGGGGGAGACTGGGAAGAGTGAAATTTATGTCCTTATTACCTTTTCCCACTGTCCCTCCAGGTTCCTGGGGATTGTCCATGTCCATCTGCTAGGGCCATAGACCCTGCCAGCAGCCCTCTCACAACTCCTTGGGTCCAAGGGGCAACGTCTCCTTGCTAGTTCCAGCAATGGGACCACACTTCCCTAACTGATTTTCTAATATATGCTTATGACATTGTAAATAGTCTCTTTATTGAATTCTTCTTAATTAGTCATATTTGCTATCTATTTCCTGCCTGGAATTACTTCATGCATCAGATAGAAGACTATACAATATTCTAGGAAAGATAGTGGTGACTTGTTCCAGGGGCATAGCAGTGGAGGTGGTGAGAAGTGATTGAATTATTGACCTGTTTTGAAGTCAGAACCCACCGTATTTATTAATGAATGAAATGTGAAATGATGTGTAAAAACAGATGTGATGCCTATATTTTTGACCTGAGAATTCTGAATAATGGAGTTGCCATTTGGGTACAGTCTTTTGAAATTCAGAGAAACTGAGCTAGAGATATAAAATTGGAAGTTATCTGTATTTAAGTCTTGATATGGAATATGATCACTAAGTACTTTAGTGTAGACAAAAAAGAGAAGAGATACAAAGATTGAGCCTTGGAGTAGCTGAATTTTCAGAGATTAAGCAAATGAAGAGAAACCTGCAAAGGAGAGTGAGAAGAAATTGCTCAAGAAGTAGAAGGAATTCCAGAAAATTGTGATATTCTGGAAACTATGCGAAGAAACTATAGGGTAAGAATAGACTGCTCTTTACGGTTTTGAGAAATTAATGCTTTCAGTGTAAATTATTAAAATTTAGAAAAGATATACGTATATACAAATATTTTTATGCAAATTAAAAACCTTAAAGAGGTATGTTAAAATAACGTTTCTCAAATGATAATGACATTTTATGTATTTCAGCTGTTCTCAGTCACCTGAAACTCAACTGTGACCATCTCAGAAGACAATTTATAATTAAGAATTGGGCACACTTACATCTTCACAGCTTAATATCTTGTAAATTGTCTATCTACACTGTATACTCCCATAGAATTCAAGTGTCAGGAAGGAAAGGTAAAACTTATTTACCCCAAGAAGTCCAAGTTTCCACATCAAGCAAAAAACAGCTAAAGGAAACCAACTAGTGATTCTAAAATGGAATTGTTCCCTTGACCCCCTTCATGGGTGGAAACTGGAGGGTCTCCTTTCACTCAGCCCTCAGCTGGCTACTCCTTGTAAAAGGGAGAGTGTGAGCAAGCGAGTGTGGAAACCAAAGGGAACGAACGCTGGAACTGGCCAGTTGCTCCTCTCTGCTGGGAGCAGGCTCTGTGCAGGCCCTGCAGCAGCGTCCAGGCCCCTGCCTTCTCGGCACCCGGGTTCTTGTCCTGTGTCCAGGAAGAATCAAGTCACACAAACGGGTTGAAGAGTGGTGTATGTAGAGGATTTTATTGGGTGATGGCTCTCAGTGGAATGGGGGCACCTCCTGCTTAAAACCCAAATGGTCAGAAGGATCGTGAGGCCTCACTTTCGTGGTCTATATTAGTAATGAAAATCCAGATTAAGTGAGCTTTTGCCCTTATGCACCATGGGAGGTTTCTGACCTCCCCGAGCTCATCTTACCAGACCTGCATTATCATAGTTGGAAAGGGATGGTGCAGGAAGAAAGTGATCTTTCCCTGAAGCTGCACTGTCTAAAGTTAGCGACGGGTCCCCATAGTCTCTGACCTTAGTTGCTGTTTCTCTGCTCGCCACTCAGACACTTGTATCCCCAACGCTCAGCAACTTGTATCCCGGACTGCTTGCATCAGCAGCTTGTGTTGCTCTGCTAGCTGAAGCCTTTATCTGGGCACAGGATAGGGGTGTGGCAGGCCAAAACGCCGACATTGGGGTGGAAAAACGAGGCCGGCTGTTTTCACTTAAAGTCACTGTTCCAGGCCTAAGGGTGGGGTTTAGCCAGGAGCCCAGCCATTCTGTATCAATTCCTTAGGAAAAATTCATAAATATAATGATTTAAAGGCAGGGGTGCTGAGGAGCACTATCAGTCCATCCCAAACAATTAAAAAAGGGAGAAACAAAAAAGGCACCTGGGAGCCCACATGAATTTGGGAAGCATAGTTCTAGCAATTGCAATTAATTTAGAGAAGATATTTAGGGATAGATAGCAACTGTAGATTATTTTTCACAGCTTTAAAATTCTTACCTTGCCATGTCATTAAAACTATTTAAAAATAACTAGTAATTAAGTTAAGTAAAAATTTTCAATAAACTTATTTTCTTGAGTTTTAATTGACTTAAGTTTTTCAGCTCAGTGGAAATCTCACTTTTTCTGAAGATATTCATTAATTGTTATACAAACACTTGTGTGTGCTGCATTTTGGTAATTAAATTATTTTGCAAAATGAGCTATTGCTGTGCAAATGATTGACTTCAAAACCAAATTCAGTGCTACATTAGTGAAGTGTCTTCCTATGGGACTTGAATTAGAAAGCTAACATGGATGATGTAATTTATAGAATAAAATTTCTGTTTTCTCTATCCTAGTTTTAATTATCTGCATACAAGGGCCAAGGTAACTAATAAAAAATTGTAATTTAAAAACTGATTCATAGCTGGGCATGATGGCTCACACCTGTAGGCTGAAGCAGGATTGCTTGAGTCCAGAAGTTTGGGACCAGCTTGGGCAACATGGAGAAATCCCATCTCTAGTAAAAATACAAAAATTAGCTAGGCGGGGTGGTGCATGGTTATAATCCGAGATACTTGGGAGGCTGAGACTGGAGGATGGCTTGAACCTGGGAGGTGAGTGCGGCAGTACACCGAGATCCTGCGACTGCACTCCAGCCTAGGTGACAGAGTGAGACTCTGCCTCAAAAAAAAAAAAAAAAAAAAGATTTTTAGGGGGCAGTTTGCTTTAAGAAGATAAACAGAGTTAGGTAATATTAAAACTGTTGAGTAAAGATTTAAGGCCTAATGAAATTGCATATTATCCTGTAGATTTTTTGTGTGGTAAATAACCAGTTTCTGTTCAGTGGAAAAGATAACAAAAGATAACATCAAAGATAAGACACCAGCCAGTTTGGTTTATAATCTAGCAAATGAACTCTACTATTATTTTATTAAAATAAAAATGAAGTCTTAACATCTCAAGATGTACTTTGAATCACTCTTAATATTTTACTGTTTTCTCATTAATGAGTTAAATTCTATAAATGTGTATATGCTAAATTTATATGAGTCATGATTTTACATTTTTAAAAATTATATATATATATATATATTTTGAGATGGAGTCTGGCTCTATTGCCCAGGCTGGAGTGCACTGGGATGATCTCGGCTCACTGGAACCTTTGCCTCCTGGGTTCAAGTGATTCTCTGGCCACAATCCCCAGAGTAGCTGGGATTACAGTCATGTGCAACCACGCCCAGCTAATTTTTGTATTTTTAGTAGAGACGGGGTTTTAACATGTTGGCCAGGCTGCTCTCAAACTCCTGACCTCAGGTGATCCATCCACCTTGGCCTCCCAAAGTGCTGGGATTACAGGCATGAGCCACCACACTCGGCATGAAAATTACATTTTAGTAGCAGTAAACATTAAAACTAGTAAATGATAAAACGATGGAATCGGAATACTGTACTGCTTCACAATTCCTAATGAATTGAAATATATAGGCAATAATCATCAATTGCTGCTATACCAGCTGTGAAGCATTTTGCCAAAAATATTGAACCTGGAATCTGAAGACATGGGTCAATAAATAAACTAGGTTTCAGGACAATTTGAAGCATACCACTACTACTATTAATAAAAAAGATAGTCTTTTTAAATTTCACCCTCTCTCTGTCCTTTGCTGTCCAAGCTGGCAGTGTTCTGCAGGCTAACATTCTCCAGAGCTTTGTGGGTATCTTAGGTATGTTTTGGGATTTACTTCAACAGTTCAGATCTCCTCCTCCCTGATCTTTCCTGGAAAATCCCGGCTCTATTCCTGATATCTGTTTAGATGGTTGAGTGGATTTATGAATCCCATGCTTAATCTTCTCAAGGAGACTTGAGTGTGACTGAATACTTTGACATGGTGATTTCTCTGAGGTATTAGTGAAAGGATTTGCAGTCACACCCTCACTTTTTTCTCTAAAGCAGGTTTTTTCAGAGAGCGAATCTCTTAATTTTAGCATCTTTTGAAATCTGATTAGACAAAGAATTTCCTAAAGTGTTAAGTCCTCGTTCTTTTTTAACAGTTCTTCCTCAATTATTTCTTTCCTCTCACATTTTAAGATGAACATCAAGAAACCTATTCACATCTTCAACATTTTGCTTGGAAATCTACTCAACTAAATATCCAAGTTGATTACGTACAATTTCTGCTTTCCACCTAACTGCAGGACACAATTCTACTAAGCCACTATGTAAAATGGATTTCCTCACCCAGACACTTAAAGAGTCTGAAGATTAATGAAAGAACAAGAAAAATAAATACTGAGGGATGAACAGTTAAACAAACCGCCAACCTCCCCCAACCCTCAACACGTTTAATTTTCTACACAAATTCAGGAATACACTGTGTTCTATCTATACATTGTATTCTGTTTATACATAGAAAACAAAGAAAATGTAATAAAGAGAATGATGAAAGAGCTGAGGATTTCCAATCCAGGTGCTCATTTCCTCTGAGTTTGACCCGTAGTTCCCTTCAGTGTCTACATTTCTGTCAGCAGTCTACTGATGGCTTAGTATTCTCTGAAGTGGTATGTGTCTTTATCAATGATGTTCCTCACTTCCTTGTGAATCCTTAATAGCAGAATGATTATCATCCATATTTCTGGTAAGGTCTGTTAAGGTACTCCAGGCTTTTTCTATGGTGCTCTTCAAAATTTTTCCAGTCTCTGGCCACTACCCAATTCTAAAGCCATGTTCACATCTTTACATATTTGTTACAGTAGCATCCTACTATTAGTACCAAACTTTCTATTAATTTTCTTTTGATGTTGTATCAAATTACCACACACTTCATGATTTAAAATAATGTGGATTTATTGTCTTAATAATTGTATGTTAACAACCCAACACAGGTATCATTGGGCTAAAATCAAGATGTCAGCAGGGCTGTGCTGCTTTCTGGAGGCTTTAGGGGATAATTCTTTCCCCAGTTTCTGTTTTTGTGTGTTTTGTCAAAGATTAGTTGGTTGTAAGGGTTTGGCATTATTTCTGGGTTCTCTGTTCTATTTCCTTGGTCTATATGCCTAATTCTATACCAGTACTCTGTTATTTTGGTTACTAATAGCCTTGTAGTAGAATTTGAATGTAATTCTGGACTAATGTGATGCCTCAAGATTTGTTCTTTTGCTAGGATTGCTTTGGCTACTCAGGCTCTTTTTTGGTTCCATGTGAATTTTAAGATTTTTTTTTTTGAATTCTGTGAAAAATGCCATTGGTATTTTGATAGGAATTGCATTATCTGTAGATTGCTTAGGGGGGTATAGTGATCTTCATGATATTGATTTTTCCAAGTCATAAGCCTGAGATGTATTTCCATTTGTTTGTGTCATCTATGATTTCTTTTAGCAGTGTTCTACAGTTTTCCTGGTAGAGATATTTTCCTTCTTTGGTTAAGTATATTCCTAGATATTTTATTTTATTCTTTTGCAGCTATTGTAAAATGATTGAATTATTAATTTGGTTCTCAGCTTGATCATTGTTGATGTATCGCATTGCTATCGATTTGTGTAGATTTTATAATGAGAGTTTACTGAATTCATTTATCAAATCTAGGAGTCTCTTGGAGGAGTCTTTAGAATTTTCTAGGTATAAGATCATTGGCAAACTAAGGTAGTTGACCGCCTGTTTTCCAATTTGGATGCTTTCTTTCTCTTGCCTGATCGGTCTGGCTAGGACTTCCAGTACTATGTTGAATAGAAATGGTGAAGATGGGCATCCTTGTCTTGTTCCTTAAGGGGAATGTTTTCAACTTTTCCCCATTCAGTGTTGGCTGTGGGTTTGTCATATATGGTTGTTATTATTTTGAGGTATGTTCCTTCTGGGCCTAGATTGTTGAGGATTTTTATCGTAAAGGATACTAAATTTTGTCAGATACTTTTTCTGCATTTATTGAGATGGTCATTTGATTTTTGTTTTTAATGCTGTTTATATGATGAATCACATTTATTGACTTGCATGTGTTGAACTATTCCTGGGATAAAACCCAATTAATCACGGTAAATTTTTTGATGTGCTGTTGGATTCCTTTTGCTAGTATTTTGAAGATTTTTGCATTTACGTTCATCAAGTATATTGGTCTGTAGTGTGGTATGTTCTTTTATTGTATCAGGGTTATACAGGCTTTGCAGAATGAGTTAGGGTAGGTTTCCTCCTTCTCAATAATCTGGAATAGTTTCAGTAGGATTGTTACCAAATTATTACTGATTCAATCTCACTACTTGTTATTGGTCAGTTCAGGATATCTATTTCTTTTTTTGTGTGTGTGGGAGGTTTCTATTTCTTTTTGATTCAAACTAGGGGGGCGTATTATGTTTTCAGGAATGTATTCAGTTTCTCTAGATTTTCTAGTTTGTTTGCATAGAGATGTTCATACTAGTCTCAAATGATATTTTGTATTTCTGTAGTGTCAGTTGTAATGTCCTCATGTTCATTTTTATTGAGCTTATTTGAATCTTCTGTCTTTTCTTGGTTAATCTAGCTAGCGGTCTATGAACTTTGTTTATCTTTTCACAAAACCAACTTTTAGTTTCATTGATTGTTTGTGCTATATTTTTGGTTTCAATTTCATTCACTTCTATTCTAATATTTGTTCCTTTATTTCTTCTGCTAGCTTTGGGTCATCAGAATAAACAGGCATCCCACAGAATGGGAAAAGTATTTGCTAACTATGTATCTGACAAAAGACTAATGTCCAGAATCTACAAGGAATTGAAACAAATAAGCAAGAATAAAGACCAAATAATCCACCTGGGCGAGGTGGCTCATGCCTATAATCCCAGCGCTTTGGGAGGCCAAGGTGGGTGGACCATTTGAAGTATGGAGTTCGAGACTAGTCTGACCAACATTGTGAAACCCTGTCTTTACTAAAAATATAAAAAATAGCTAGGTGTGGTGGCACATGCCTGTAATTTCAGCTACTCAGAGATGAAGGCAGGAGAATCACTTGAACTCAGGAGGTGAAGGTTGCAGTGAGGTGAGATTGTGCCACTGCACTCCAGCCTGGGTGACAGAGTGAGTCTCCATCAAAAAAACAACCAAAAAGCACTAAATAATCTCATTAAAAAGTTGGCACAAATGATATGAATAGACATTTCTCAAAAGATATACAAATGGCCAAAAAACATATGAAAAGATGCTCAACATGACTAATCATCAGGGAAATGCAAATTAAAACCACAAGATACCACCTTACCCCAGCCTGAATGGACATTATTTAAAAAAATCAAAAAACAATAGATGACTGTATGGACATGGTGAAAAGGGAGTATCTATACATTAGTGGTGGGAATGTAAATTAGTACAACCTCTGTGGAAAATAGAATGGAGACTTCTCAAAGAACTCTAAGTAGATCTACCATTTGTTCCAGCAATCTCACTACTAGATATCTACCCAAAGGAAAAGAAGTCATTATATCAAAAAGACACCTGCAAGCATATGTTTATCACAGCACAAATCACAATGGCAAAGATATGAAATCAGTCTAAGTGTCCATCAATTTATGACTGGATAAAGAAAATGTGGTATGTATATATGTAGATATACAGCATGCAATAATATTTTGCCATAAAAAATGAAATTATGTCTTTTGCAGCAACTTGAATGGAACTGGAGGCCATTATCCTAAGTCAAGTAACTCAGGAATGGAAAGTCATATACTACATGTTCTCATTTATAAGTGAGAGCTAAACTATGGGTACACAAAGGCATACAGAATAGTATAATGGACCAGAGACTCAGAGAGGGGAGGAAGGTGAAGGATAAATATCTACCTATTGGGTACAACGTACACTACTTGGGTGACAGGTACATGAAAATCCCAGACTTCATCCATGTAACCAAAAACCACTTGTACCCACAAAGCTATTGAAATGAAAAAAATATAAAAGTCATTGCCTCTGTTAATGTAGATTAGGAGTGGAGAAGAATGACTGAAGGGATGGGAGTAATGGTTAATTTTCAGTATGAAGCCTTCATATTAGTATGTGACTTTTTTACTTAGGGATAAATTGAGAAAAGAATGATAAAGCTGAAAGAGAAGGATCTATCTCCCTCACTTGTATTACCAGTCAAAATATGGATACTTGTATATTGTGGTGCCCATAGCTTCAAAACCTCTGGAATAAGAACTAAAGGGTAAACTTAATTAGTAGACTAAAAGTGCTCTTCAACACTTAAGTTTATATGCTAAAAACAAGCTTAGATATAAATGCTTTCATGTTGTATATAAAATGACTATTCTGGTGACTGAAATGTATCTTGGTAATTAAAACCTCCATGTGACCAACATTTGAACCTGATCTGGATTAGCGAAGGAAACATATGGCAGTATGCTTATGGTGACCTTATTTGAGTAGTGAGCATGACCAAGACTGAGTGCAGAATTTGTAGGAGTAGACCTACAGGAATTGTCAAAATACAACCCATTAGGTGTGCATAGTTAGACTAACGGCTTGAAATTTCCACAGACTTTGTTTAAATTTCATGCATGAAGGCTGTGTGATGTAAGCGTAGTCAATATAAAAATTTACAAATTTAAATCCATCCATGTAATCAAAAACTATTTGTACTCTCAAAGCTATTAAAATAAAAAAAATAAAAAAGTCATTGTCTATGCTATATAGAATTAGGAATGGAGAAGGATGAGGGAGGGGATGGGAATAATGGTTAATTTTCATTATGAAGCCTTTACATGTCCATTGATGGCAAAACAGACACAATAATTAATGTGTTAGGAGAAATGGGGAAAACTGTAAATGGAAAGCTCACATATAACAGAACTTAAGAGCTCCCAAACTTTTAATTTTCTAATTTTGAGATTTTCAGGGACCATCTGCATTTACCAGACAGAACAGAGAATAGAATGTAGAAAACTATGAACCACTGCTGTTTAAATTTATAAAGAGATATATTTGGGAATTGCACATTGATAACCAAACATTAAAATCAGACCAGGGTTCATTTATCACAAATTGACATTATGATTTTGTGTGGTTTTGGTTTGGAAGTAAGATGGTGATATCTCAAAAAATGCTTCAGTTTTGAAGAAAAAATATTTTTCCTTCCTGCCAAAACACCCACCCTGCCACTCCAGCTCGGACCCCTGCTCCTTTTAAAATAGCCAATCAGGAGTAGTCTAGCTTGTGGGTCTAACCTTAGCCAATAGGGGATTACACAGCAGCAGGCAACCCCCCATCAGGCATAAGTACCCCTTCCCCCCTTGTCCAAGCATCTGGCCGCCATCATTGCTCCATCAGTGCGCCCCACACCCTTCTGTAGAAGTAAACTGCCTTGCTGAGAGGACAATATATATATATAAACAGAAAAGGGTTAATATATATAAAGTTCATATTTTTGTTCTGGAATATATTCTGAGTGCCACTTTGGGTCTAAAAGATGAGTTTGATTAGAAGCCATGTTTGTCCTAGAGTGGATTGTATCATCATAACTCTGAATTTGGCTTAGGGACTTTAGTTCAAATTGCTAGGAAAGTGAATTGGCTACATTATATTCAGATTCATTGAGTGTATCATTTCTACCAACTGACTGAGAGAGTGCATAAAGAGACTCGTGTAATTATGACCTGCTTTTCAACAATTATTTAGCACAGAATAAAGGGATATGAAATTTTTTTATTACTATGTATTTATAAGGTAAGATGCATTTGAAACAAGATTAAATGTGAACAAAGCAAATTGTTGTTAAGTAAATGCATATATATTATTGAGAATAAAGGAAGGCATTATGTAATTGGGTATCATCATCAAAAAATCAAGTATGGTAGATTATAAAACTTGTTAAAAAGAAAACATTATTAAATGATAAGGGCAAATGTTATAATGGTGAAACAACAACTGAATTCTAGAAGTTGACAGGATAGCCTGTGTGGGAGAAACAATAAGAAAAGGTAAGTTGGACTGAGATCCAAGATGGCCGATTAGGAGCAGCTGAGGATTGCAGCTCCCAGAGAAAGTGCGGAGGGTGAGTAGACGCCACATTTCCAGATGGATTTTTATTGCCCACAGGCCAAGAGATTCCCAGGTGAAGGAGCCCCATGGGTCGCCAGCATGGCTGTTTTGGCCAGCACGGCTGTTTTGGCCGGTTCTCCACACAAAATACATGGGTCCAGGCACCGTTTTAGATGGTGATTGGAGCTCCTGGGATAGAGAGTCACCCATTCAATTAATTTAAAAAAAAGGAGACTGAAATAGGGAGCCAGGCCGGGAGATTCCCAGGCAAAAAAGCACCACGAATCTCAGCACAGCTGTTTCAGCCAGTGCAGTGGGTCACTGCACGGGAAATCACACAGGTCCCGGTGCCTTTTCAACAGGTGACTGGAACACCTGGGACACAGAGTCGCCCGTTCAACTAAAAAAAAAAGGGCTCTGAGGCAGGGAGCCAGGTGATCAGGCTCAGCTGGTCCCATCCCCACAAGAAAAGAGCAATCTGAAATGCTGTGGATTGAGAGATTCACAGCAAGCACAGTGGAACCTGGGATGGTCCGGTTCTGTGGGGGAGGGGCGACCACCATTACTGAGGCAGTCCACAGCTACAGAGGTAGTCCGCCATTGCTGAGGCTGCCCACCATTGCTGAGGCAGCCCGCCATTACAGAGAGAGTCTGCCATTACAGAGGTGGGCTGCCATTGCCGAGGCAGTTCTAACTATACCTGTATAAACAGGACTGCAGGGAAGTTCACACAGCAGCTGGGCAGAGCCCACAGCTGCTCAGCAAAGCCTCTGCAGGCGGACAGTGACTAGGCTGCCTCCTGGCTGGGCAGGGCAACCCTGAAAAAAGGCAGCAGCACAACAGAAACTCATAAATAAAGCCCTAAATCCCTGGGACAGAGAACTTGGGGAAAAGAAAGGGGTTTATGAGTTCTGCTGCAGCAGACTTAAACGTACCTGCCCAGCAGCTCCGAATGAACAATGGAGCTCACAGCTCAGCATGTGAGCTCCTATAAAGGACAGACTGTCTCCTCAAGCAGCTCCCTGGCCCCTGTATATCCAAAGAATCACCTAATGAAGGAGAGCTCAGGCTGACATCTGGTGGGTATCCTTCTGGGACAAAGCAGAAGAAGAAACTGGCAGCAACCCTTACTGTTCTGCAGCAGCTGCAGGTGATCCCCAGGCAAGCAGGGCCTGGAGTGGACCTCAGCAGTCCTACAGCAGAGGGGCCTGAATGTTAGAAGGAAAACTAAGAAATAGAAAGAAATAATGTCATAATCAACAAACTTCATCAATTAATGTCCACTCAGAGACCCAATCTGAAAGTCAACAACTACAAAGATGACAGGTGGATAAATCCACAAAGATGGGAAGAAACCAGTGCAAAAAGGATGAAAACACCCGAAACCAGAATGCCTCTTCTCCTACCAGGGATCACAACTCTTCATGAGCAAGGGAACAAGGCTGGATGGAGAATGAATGTGATGAATTGACAGGCTTCAGAAGGTGGGTAATAAGAAACTTCTCTGAGCCAAAAGAACATGTTCTAACCAAATGCAAAGAAACTAAGAACCTTGAAAAAAGATTTGATGAAATGCTAACGAGAATAAACAACTTAGAGAGGAATATAAGAGAATTGATGGAGCTGAAAAACACAACACGAGAACTTCATGAAGCGTGCACAAGTTTCAATACCCGAATTGACCAAGCAGAAGAAAGGATATCAGAGGTTGATGATCAACTCAATGAAATAAAACGAGAAGGCAAGATTACAGAAAAAAGCGTAATAAGGAATAAATAGTCTTCAAGAAATATGGGATTATGTGAAAAGACCTAATCTATGTTTGATAGGTGTACCTGAATGTGACAGAGAGAATGAATCCAAGCTGGAAAATACTCTTCAGGATATTATCCAGGAGAACTTCCCCAACCTAGCAAGGCAGGCCAATATTCAAGTTCAGGAAATACAGAGAACACCACAAAGATATTCCTCAAGAAGAGCAACCCCAAGGCACACAATTGTCAGATTCACCAGGGTTGAAGTTAAGAAGAAAATACTAAGGGCAGCCAGAGAGAAAGGTCGGGTTACCCACAAAGGGAAGCCCATCAGACTCACAGCAGATCTCTCAGCAGAAACCCCACAAGACAGAAGAGAGTGGGGGCCAATATTCAACATCCTTAAAGAAAAGAACTTTCAACCCAGAATTTCATATCCAGCCAAATTAAGCTTCATAAGTGAAGGAAAAATAAAATCCTTTATGAACAAGCAAGTACTCAGAGATTTCATCACCACCAGGCCTGCTTTACAAGAGCTCCAGAAAGAGGCACTAAACACAGAAAGAAACAACCAGTACCAGCCACTCCAAAAACATACCAAATGGTAAAGAGCATTGGTAAAATGAAGAAACTACATCAACTAACAGCCAAAACAGCCAGCTAGCAACAAAATGGCATGATGAAATTCACACATAACAATATTAACCCTAAATGTAAATGGGCTAAACACCGCAATCAAAAGACACACACTGGCAAATTGGATAAAAAGCCAAAACCCATCAGTGTGCTTTATCCAGGAAACACATCTCACATGCAAGGATACACAAAGGCTCAAAATAAAGGGATGGAGGAAGATTTACCAAGCAAATGGTGAGCAAAAAAAAGCAGGAGTTGCAATTCTCGTCTCTGTTAAAATAGACTTCAAACTGACAAAGATCAAAAGAGACAAATAAGGACATTACATAATGGTAAAAGGATCAATGCAACAAGAAGAGCCAACGATCCTAAATACATATGCACCCAATACAGGAGCACCCAGGTACATAAAGCAAGTTCTTAATGACTTACAAAGAGACTTAGACTCCCACACAATAACAGTGGGAGACTTTAACATCCCGTTGTCAATATTAGACAGATCAATGAGACAGAAAATTAACAAGGATATCCAGGACTTGAATTCAGACCTGGACCAAGCAAACCTAATAGACATTTACAGAACTCTCCACCTCAAATCCACAGAATATACATTCTTCTCAGCGCCACATTACACCTATTCTAAAATTGACCACAGAATTGAAATCAAATCACTCCTCAGCAAATGCAAAAGAATGGAAATCATAACAAACA